>MINK01188026.1:0-28247 GCA_001735545.1 Phormia regina
TTTTCCATATGAATTTATGAATATTATTATGAATAAAACAGATATTGTATAAGTAAAAGCTTCCAGGGTCAAATCATCAGTATTTGAAATACAAAATTATAATAGATTTATTCATTTTGTTTTTTGTTAAATTAAATAAAAATAAATTATATTTTACAATAAGTTTAAATACTAATAAGTATGTGTAGTATGTATAAGGGAAAAAATGGTAAAAAGTCGTACACATATATTACATACATCATGGTATTTGTTAATAAATTACATAAAATTCAACAATATATAATAAATTTAAATTTAAAAAATAATAAAACATACAACAAAAACATATAAGACTAGTTATTATTACTAATAGAACAAATATACTAAGAACACAACTTGAGCATATTTATAAGTAAAATTATTATTAACTAGTCCTTTGTATGATCACGTATCCAATCCAAATATTCACTGACTCTAGTATAAACACCAGGGTAACCAGGTTCACCACACTTGTTACCAAATGAAACTACACCCAACTGAAGCCAACGTGAGTCATAGCGCATCATTAAGGGACCACCAGAATCACCCTGTAATATTATTCAAAATAAATAAGGTTTTCTTGGAATATAAATAAATTTCGAAAAAGAATAACACCCACCTGACAAGCATCCACACCACCATCTGAATAACCAGCACATATGAAATTCTCATTTATGGGTTGGAAATATGAACGATCACAATCTTCATTACGCCATATAGGTAATTCGGCTTGTCTTTGCGATGTGGATTCTTTGCCACCATAATATGTGGTACCCCATCCTACCACTGTTGCTCTTCTGCCGGGCAAACGATCTTTTGGTGGCATACGTCCTACTCTGGGCAGACATACTGGTATAACATATTTCGATTTACGTACTGGTTTATCCAAAACCAAAATTGCTATATCATTATAGAAACCAATACGAGAAAATCTCTCATGGGCTCGCACTTCTTTGACGGCAAATGTTACGGGCGCTGAGGGTTCGGCATCAGTTGAGAGATCAATATCACCTAAACGCACCGTAAATTGGCGGGCAGCGAATCTGAAAATAAGTTCAAAATTTAATAAAATAATTTAGAATATAGATTAATTATATATACTAACGGTTTTTGTCTCGAATCACGGGTACAATGGGCAGCTGTTAGAATATATTTGGAACCAATCAAAGAACCACCACACCAAAACTCGGTACGCTTAGGACCATGCAAGAATATTGCCGCCATCCAAGGCCATTGACCATTGGGTGATTCTACACCGCCTACAATACGACCTGTGGAATATTCTTGTTGGCCACAGTCTTCGGGATCTACAATGCTATTGGTACCCAATAGTTCCAAGTCTGTGGGATCTAAAGGTATTTCTGTAGTAGTGGTGGTGGTTGTAGTGGTAGAAGGTAGTCCTTGAGGCCTCAATACCAAACTCGGTGAAGAGGGACGATTTGTGGGCCTTCTGGTGGTGGTGATTACAGTGGTGGGTGCTTTTGTAGTAAGTTTTAGAGGTCTTTGTGTAGTCAATACTGTTGAGGATTCGGGCAAGGGACAACATACCCCAGGTACAAACAGACTTTTAAAGCATAAAGATTCTCTTAAACTGCTGAGATTTAATAATAAAGCTGGGCAGCTGCTTAAATCTTCACAACGACCCGGTCTACCACTGGGAGTTTTACAACGATTTTCTACATCTTTAGCGGTAGATTCATCAGTGGCTAGTGCTACAGAATCTGAATAAGGTCGGGACGTAGAAGCTAAGGTGGTACTAGTAGTAGTAGTAGGTCTTAATGTAGTAGGTAGACCACTAAGAACCGTTGAATTACCTTGCAAATCCTGAACAGGTTTCTTGATTTTATTCTTATTGGTCTTCTTCTTTTTCTTCCTTTTCTTAATTTCCTTATTCTCTACAAACATGGGTTTACTCGCAGGCTCTTCTTGGCCAATTCTTTTGGTAGCTATTTGTACATCCGATGATGCTGCATCTTGCAGTACCGTATTCTCCGCGGTAGATAAAGTTAAAACTTTAGAAGATTCTTCTGCGGCACCCTGAAATGAAGGCGTTGTTGTTGTCGTTGTGGTGGTGGTAGTAGTTGTTGTAGTACCCGTATCAGATTTAGCATCATGACCTCGCATTGTATCGACCAACATATGACCCACCGTATTTAAAGCACCCAATGTTTCTGAGATACGATGAAATGCCGATTGTGATAACAAACGTGGTATAGATTCATTGCTACCACTCTCACTATTGCTACTAGTGCTTTCATCACTCTCTTCATCATAGTACTCGGGAGAACCTTCTTCGTCATCGGAATCATCTTCTGCCAGCGAATCAGCTGCTGAGTCTGATTCAGATTTTGTATCGATATTTTGTTTCCAATCCTTATTGCGTCCCGCTCGTTTTGTACTAAGTGCCGCTAGTTGTTTGGAAAATGGTGAGTCCGATTGTGACTGGAAAAAAGACGCTGCCTTAAAAGTAGTTATGAATCCAAACTCAATTGTTATGTATGGGTTAAGAGTGTGTATTTTGAATGTCTCAATACTTACATTGATCGTTCATCAAATGCCGGGGCTCATAGTCTTCGTCATCGTTACTGGGTGTAGCCGATGTATGCAATATAATGGCTGTTAACAGACCTGTAATAAAAACAAAAAATAAACAATCAATCAATAGTTAATTAGGATAGTAGTAGAATAGTGTTTTGTTTTCTTTTTTCTTTCAGTGTAATAAATATTTCCATATGTATCACTAAAATGTCATCAAAACAACTCAAAGTCATTCGACAATTTGATGATTTTCATATGCTAATGATTGAGTAATCTTTGTTAGTTATTTTTGTTAACAAAATATGCAAACAATGCCGGTGCTGCTGCTCTATTTCTTTGCAATGTTTGTATAAAAAATTCAAATCTATTCAATATCAAACAACTCTACTGCAAACAAATACCTACAACAACAATATACATCATAATACAAAAATGCAATAAATGTGTAATAATAAATACATAAACATTTCTAAATGTATCATCTATTGATTTGAATGCCCCTGAGACTGAGCGAAACTTTATTGAGAGTCCAAAAAAAAATGTGTCGTCACTCGTTCATTAATTTAAAAAACTAAAAGTCACCTTAAACAGATATGACTAACTGTTCCAAAGTGTTTGTTTGTTTGTTTGTAGAGCTCTAAATGTTTTTGGATAAATATTTTTATTTAAATTGAATTTGCATGCAGTACTCGTAAATCTACATACTTCCATATTTTTAAATATAATGTGAACATATGTATGTATGTAGGTACTCGAAAGTGTTTGAACATACCTGCAGAAATTGAAACAAAAAACTTGGCGAGTTGCCAGAATATTTATTTCCAATGACAAATGTTTTGCTAAATGAAAAATCCGATATTTTCAATTGTTTTATGAAAAATAATAATTGCGAAATCATAATTATATAGGAATCGAATATCAACATGATTTATGAACAAAAATTTAGTTTAAATTTAAAAAAAATATTCGACTATAATAAAGCTTTTAAAGTAATAACTATTTTTAATTAATTTAGTAAAATTGATCGAATCAAACAATTGAGATTTTAGAAGGACAAATATTATTCAGGAAAAAAATTTACTGACTTTAATTGCAAAAAGCTTCCGAAAATGCAATAGTGTAAGTTATAGAAGAATGTGATTTTTTTGATTCTCTGGAGCACTATGGGAAGGAAGAGTGTATTTCGATCATCATCTACAAATTACACTATTGCATTTTCGGAAGCTGATTTTTGTTTAAAATTTCAAGAATAATGATTATTTTCTTTCTTTCTGTAAAATTATTTGGGATAAGTTTTATGTGAATTCCTTTAATCACTCTTTTAAATTAAATGCCCCCTTTATATGTCCCTTAATTTTTTTTATAAACATTTACGAAAATTAACAAAATCATGTATAGAAATATTTTCGAAACGAAATGAAATGACGATTTAAAACAATTAATGCATTAACTTTATTATCAGATAATCGATTTCTGACTATACTATAAATTTTAGACTTAATATCAGTAATGCATTGACGAAGTTTTCTAAGATAAAAAAAATCCATACCGTCCAACATATTCGCATTTTTTATATAATTAGGAAGTGTTCTAGTATTTATATACCTCGAACTGAATGCTTAACTATGATAAATCAAAGCTTTTTGTAGAATTTTAAATTTTTAAAAATAATAAAGTAGTTTTAAGTAGTTTTTAACTTCCGGGATTTCCGACAAAAAATCCTGGGAATCGGGAACTGAAAAATTGCTAAAATTCCCGGGATAAAAACTCTAGTAGTCACAGATATCGTTACATTCTGCAACACTTTTAATTTTACTTTATAACTTAATTACTTTTAAGCTGATATGTAATCTATTATTTGAAATCAGACTTTGGATTATATTATATACATTAATCACTTGTCTTTCTATATTTAACGAAAACTTTAGTTCCATAATTTGGTTTAGTAAAGTAACGTAGAATATCTCACGCAATGGTATGAACACCAGAGACTCTGGTGGAGTTTAATAAATAAATAAGTCCTCAAAAGCCAAAATTGATCAAAAGGTCGGTGAATTGGTGTAAAACTAAAAAGAATATTTCTTGTAAAGAAGAGACGAAGCAGTTTGAATCTGAAATTTGGAAAAGTGTTAAATTTCTTTGTGAATCCCCTAAATATCTTAATAAATATAAGTTTTAATAATAAAATTTTATATCTGAAATAATTTTTTATGGTAAAATGGGATTATTAAATGATAAAAACATTGTGAAATCGAAAGAAATATTACAAAAAAAAAGTTATAAATATGATTAAACTGAATGATGAGAAAATGTTTAAATGGAATCAGAATAATTATTAAATACAAATATACTTATTGTATGTAATATACTTGGAATCATATATTACAATCATATTATGTTGCAGAATATTAAATCGTTACTAAGATTCACATCTATTTATTAGGATTATCGATTAGTCGACTTTTTGAAGAAACCGGTTTTCGAATAGTTAGTATTTTGAAAAAACCGGTTGAACTTTTTCAAATTCAGAAAAACCGGTTCTTTAGCAGAAGTTAATATTTCTATCAGAAGTCTACATTTCTTAAAGAAAGATCAATAAATCTTAAAATTTTCAAGTTAAAATTTATTAAACATATTTATTTTTGGAAAAAAACTATTAACCCAATAAGGACGAGAAAAATATAGACGGACAAGCCAGACAATACCCTACTCCTACTTCATGTGAGTTTTTGCTACACGTGTGTAATTGTGGACCAATACTATGGTCAATTATGGACCGATCTTAATGAAATTCGGTACACAGATTTAAACTTATATGGAACTACATTTAAGGGATTTCCGGTAGGTTTTAGATCAATATTTTCAGGTGTTACAAACATCAGCACAAACGCATACCCTCCCCACCTTTGTTGGTACATGGTATACAATTTTTAAGAAATAATTATCAACAATGATATTTCACTTTTGCTTTGCATAAACAGAAACCATGGATTAATATGAAAAAAGCCAGAATCTATTTTACTGCAACGGTGCACCGCGGTGTTACAATAGATAAACAAATTTCATTCAGGATAACTATTACTAATTTATTTATTTATTTAATCTTACAGAATTAATTTCGTTTTAACCTTAAACTATATTTTTAAAACATTAGAAATAATACTTTATGAATTTTATGAATATTCATAAATTTCAATTCAAATATCAGTATTTAGGATGTGTTTTTTTAAATAAAAAGCTATTTTTAAAAACGGTTTTTGTGTTTAAAAACATTTGAAAATTAACATTTTGAAAAAACCGACAGCACATTGACTGAAAAACCGCATCAATCACCCTAGTATTTATGCACTTTTGGGTAATTGGCGAAATTATGTCTTATATAGGAGCTATTGTTAATTATGGACTATTGTTAATAATGGAACATTGTTAATTATCGACCGATCAGAAAGTGATTCTGAGTCGATTGGTATACTTTAAGGTGGGTGTGGGACAATTATTTCTATGCGTTACAAACATCAGTACAAACGCATAATACCCCAACCATCTATGGTGGTGTTGGGTATAAAAACAATATGTCGTAATATTTGCAATTTTAAAATTAAAAATTTAAATTTTTTGTTCAATAGATAATACATATATGAGGATATATATAAAAAGACTATATACTAAGAACATGCAAAATAAAGGTACTTAGAAATTCAATTGCTTATAGCTCATAAACTATTAGAGAGAACTCGAACATGAAATCATGTTTTTCTAGGTATTATATGGGACTACAATAATAAAATCTAACGAGAAACAAAAATTTGCCAAGCTATTAAAAATTATTTATTAACTTTGTAATGTACTATACTAATCGTATACTAAATTTCACGCAATTCCAAGCATCCGTTATAGATTTATTTCATAAACATTTTGATACTGCCCCACTGTGCACTGTAACAGCTTCAGCTTTGAATATTTGTTAGCTATAAAAAATATATTTGTTTAGCGTTTGCTAATAAAAATTCAGTAATTTTTATTACTGTTTTTGCTCCGAACATAATAAAACTTACATATCTGGCATCACTACTCACTTGTGGCACATCCAAAAACTCTAGCACTTAAGTAAATTGTTTTGTTTTTGGGATCGTGCCATCATTACTTAAGTATGTTTACTATATTAATTAGTTTTTGACTCATTTTTTTAATTCAAACATGGTTGGCTTAATAACTGGGAGTAACACTTGAATGTTTTTTATTTCGGTTTTTAATTTATTTTTCTTTTTATTTTATTTTCAAGAGTGTTGATTTTGTTATGATGGTGCGCTGGTACGACATGTGATATAATCATCATTCACGTTACAACTTAAATTTATGGAAACATTTTTTTTTGTTTCTCTTATTTTTTTGGTGAATTATGTTGAGCTTTCATATTGTACAGAATTCAAGGTCGAGTGGTATTTTTTGGGAATTTATTTATTTTCTTCTTTTTGTGATCATTATGGAATTTAAAATCGCATTTTATACGAATTGAAAAATAAAAAATAACAAACATGATGTTTATCTTTGAAACATTTTAAGTTAAGATTAATCTTTAAGGAGTGTTGCTTTTATTTATGAACCTTTCAGTAAATTTATGTGATATTTAAGTATTTTATGACATTTTCTAGATATTATTTTTTTCGTTTTTGTAAAATAAATATATATTTAGTTTGTTGTCACTTTCACTTAAATTGAGCATTAATAAAAAAAATTAAACATGCAAAACATTCGAGGCAGCAAAAACAAAAAAAAAAATATTTAAATTGTTTTGACATTTTACAGGTAATTATACATTCAAATTTTATTTTATACTGTTACTTTATTTAATTATTTATTACGAATAATCCATGTAAAAGGTACAATTGTATCAACCTTAATATAAAAAAACTTATGCAAGTTTAACTAAAAAGTTTAATGGTTTTTATGATCATAGGTTACGCTGGTATTAAGACCTTTTTTTCCCAAGAGATATGAGTACACACAGTGATTCCCAAACGCCTTTTTTTGGAAATAATTCAGTAACTAAAGAACCGTTAAAGGTATCTCAATAAAATTTCACATGGCCAGTGCTGAGGTGTTTTTGAGTTGATTTGGTGTAGTACAGGACTCTATCAGGTCAGGGGGAAAGTGGGTGGACCTCCAAAGTTACCACTCACGGGTATGTAATATTTTTTAAATCGCCAAAAATTTATTTATGATATGACAGCAAATAAATTTTGCATATAGATAGTCCTTATAAATCTCTAAAAAAATGTGTAAGTTATCTTCTTTAGTTAGCCTTGTTTTTTTTAGTTTTTTTTAACTAGGCGGGCTTAATATCACCCGTAAAATTTTTCTAAAATATTAACCAGATTCTCCACAAAATTCTAAATAATATTTGTAGTTGTAAATTCTAAATTTGGAACTTTTAATAAATTTAACATTTATTGGGCATTTTTCCAAAAAGGTGTCAATATTTATTCAGTGATAAAATTAGTTTTTAGTTCTGGGATTTACTACCTTTTTTAATGTTTTCAAAAGAAATCGTAATATAAATGCCTGTAAAGTGAATCCAGAGGAGTGAAACCAGCCCTATCCAAATTTTATCAATTTTAGAATTTATTATTTAGTTTTTTTGTTATGTTCTCAAATCGCTAAGCTGGGAACGACTTAAAAATATTTTAATTTTTTATCCCTATATGTAAGTTATACACCCATTTTCAGACGGAGGCTTCTTATAACGACCATTTAAATGAAAAAAGTCAATTTTTGAAGGAAGGTTTCCCCTAATTGAAATTTGGGGTATTTTGGAGTAGAAATATGGGAATCTATTTATCTTCTTCTTTTAAGGACAACATTTTTTAAATTGTACTAAAATTTCACAGCTTAATTATTATAGATTATATTTCAAAAAACAAATATTAAAATTTTTCAAAAAATAACACCAAATACAAAAATTTTTCGTATTTTGATAAATTTAATGAAAAAATTTAGTTTGAATACTTTATTATTTATATATTAATATTTTTCAAGTAATAACCTTTCCAATGATACCAAATACTTGTAGAAATACTTTACACAATCGTTTAGAAACTAACTAAAACTTGGGCCTCCCTCAGCGAAATGTACACATTTTCCTTAATTTCTATAGTAATTATGTGCTGCACCATTCCCCAGCAAAAAACGTGGAAGTTCTTCAAAAAGAGAACATTTTCACAACTTCAAAACTGAAACAAAGTACATATTTTAAACGTTTTTGGAAGTTCTTAATAATTACTTCCAAAAAAGGGAAAAATAAATGAATTTTTAGCGGAAAAAATTTGTAATAATTTCTAACAAAATATAAATTTTATAAATTTATATTGGTTTAGAATTATTACAAAATTTTTTCAGCTAAAATTCATTTATTTTTCCATTTTTGGATGAATTATAGAACTTTCCAAAACGTTTTTAAAATATGCACTTTGTTCCCACTTTAGAAGTTGTAAATGTTCTCTTTTGAAGAAATTCCACGTTTTTTTTCTGGTAGTAATTATTGCTGCACATCTTATACATAGTGCTCAGCTGTTTCAAGGATGTTTTCTTACATAATTTTATGGAGAACAAGGAGAACAATTATATGTCAGGCAGAGAAAATATGGATCTGGTGACCATAAACTAGAGCACATTCTATGATTGTAATATTATGATTACAGGTTATACATAGTATATTTGTAGTATCATATATGATTCCATTTAATAATTTATTAGTAATTTTATCTTATTATACCGTTTTAGTAAGTTTATAACCTCTTTTAAAAATTGCTTTCTTCCACCAAGTAAGAGAAAAAAAAAACAACATGTTTTTTTTTTATTTTAATGATCGTTGTTATATAAATTTATCATATTATTATCCTTGTTTTTTTATATTTATTTGTACATGATTTTGGTACCTTTCTTCATATTGTTGGAAACCAAACCTTATCATTTACAATTTGTTCATATATGAAATAAAATGAGATTTAATATACTAAGGACATTACTGGCTGATACACAAAAATTGTATTCAAAAGTTATTAAGCAAATACAAATTTTTATTAATGTTCTAGAATTAAACAATATTGTTTTACAATTAATGAAGGCGGTAGAATAACTTCTTATTGAAGAATTACTAAATGTTTGACCATGATTAAATCCTGATTGTTGGTCAACATTAAATGATTAAACAGAATCATAATGTCTGCTAATGACCCCGGTATTATTGAAATCAATGTAAACTGCTTACCCTGCGGATATTGTGCAATTGTATTAATGGAACTGTTCCTCAGTACCAGTTGACTACATGATACTTAATAGTCACCAAGTTCCAATTTGGAACTCTGACACAAACACACTACTACTTCTAATGGGAGGTTTCATCTTTGTACATTGTTCAGGCGCGGATCCACGGGGATGGAAAAAGGGAAATTTTCTCCCCAAAATGATAAAATATAATGGAAAATTTGTGGGTATCATTTAATGATCGTATGTTATATAAATTTATCATATATATAATCCCATGTTTTTTTTTTTTTGTTCTTATATTTATTTGTACAATATGTGGTACATTCTTCATGTTGTCAATCAATGTAAAACTGCTATTCCTCAGTACCAGTTGAGTACAAATTGACACTTAACTAGTCACCAAAGTTCCTATTATGAACCAGTTGACACACTCACTACTTAATAACTGGGAGTCATACTTGTTAAGTGCGCAATTAGCTACTCGCGCCAAATAACTATCAGTGGCATACGCTATCGAATTTTTATCAAATTTTTGTTATATTAATCGACACTAAACTTGTTCTCTAGGACCAGCACTGCGACCTATCCTGCAACCTGTCCCAAGAACGCTAATTAACCACCTCCAATGACAACCCTATGTAAAAGTGAAAGGTTCTTCTCATATAAAGTTCCGGAACTAGAACCGGTCACTAGCCCTGAAAACCATGTCACGTGCCTGGTTTTGAACCGGTTCACTTTCCTCTAGGGTATAAACATTGAATAGTTGTGGTGATCATGATGTAACCATGCTTTTCTCTGCGTGTATGTACATGAATAAAAAATTAACCTTTTCGAAATATGAACTCTTTTTAGACGTTTGCGAAATTGTTAAAATATTACACTAAAATTATCTAGTGATCACAAACCTGTGACTTTAACTAAATTTCTGCAAAGTTGCAACAAAAGTTGAAAATATACATAATTTTAATGTATATTATTTCAACTAACATTTTTTCTCTAGCGTAAAAAAATAAAATTACCACAATTAAAACTAAAAAGGAAAAACTATTTTTAGCAAAATAAAAAAAACAAACGAAAGTGAACAGACCCGGTATCATCAAAATACGATTTACTTCCTTAAAAAATAGTTGTAATAAAAAAAAACACAACTAACAAAAAATTTATCATGCATTTCTTAAGCAAGTTGCAACATTCGTCATGCCTGAAAAAGTAACTTAAGATAAAAGTTGTTGAACAAAAATTACAGTTGTTTTGGCGTCATCACCGTCAAATACTACATACGACAACAACAATGTTGATTATAATGATGACGGCGGTAACGATGCGGATGATCATAATGATGATCATCATGCAGATGTTAATGTTTTAAAGCTACTGGAATTTGGTATTTGATTACATAACTGGGGATTAACCTACCATTGAAGTAGATACTTACTTGTACATCCATAATCCCACTAAAATAACTTGTTCCAAAAAATAATAAGAGAAAAAAAGAAACAACAACAACTTTAACAATAAAATTAAATAACTTTTTGTCTACTCATGCGATTTATGAATATCTATCAATAGAGGAAGAGTGAAGTGAATTTCTCGTAGCATGCAGCGGCTCATGATGATTTATAATAACGTTTTTTGTGATGCCCAACAGCTGATAATTGTGTATTTCCTAATATTTATTTTTTTTTAATTTGTATGAGTAACTAAATACAAACATAATATAATAAAAAAAAATATTGTCTATGGTCATGTACAGATAAAAATAATAATAAAAAAATAAAGTTTTATTTTTAATGAATGTGTACATAAAAATAACAAAATCTCATGTGATTATTTTGGTATATTTTTTTTTCTTACTTAAATATATTTATATACTTTAAAAGTTCATAAACAAATTTATTTGAGTGCAATAAAAAGTTATTAATAATTTATTTAAATATAAGCACTTGAGTACTAAATAATTGTCACTGATTATTTCAGCAATGAATACTTGATAACGTTTATCAAAAGGAATTTATAACTTTAAAGAGATCATTTCTTATTAGTAGTAGTTATAGCATCAGAGGACTAACTTGTTTGATTGTCATAAAATTTCACACAGATTTAAAGGATGATCACTCCTCAACAGCAACACTGTATATAGATCTCAAAATAGATCGCAATAATTAAGATCGTGTATAAAAATAAACATTATTTTTGTCGTTTGAACTATAATAAATAAGAAAATCAATCATATATACATTTTTTACACAAAATACCACATCACTTTGATGTTTAAACATTAATCATATTTATATGGATCCAACATACATTTATATATTCCAACGATATTTTAAATAAAATAATTTTATTTATCAAAACTTACTTATATCTTATACTACCTATCTTGTTTTTACGTTGCGACTATAGATGGAAAGACGTCACAAATGATATTCTCTACCTCAATACTTGGTTTAGAACTATACGTTACATACAAGCAAAGACACGTTTCGGCCCATAGCTATATTAATGCCGATTTGTTTGATAAAAATCGAAACCTTTATCTTTTATAGAAGCTATAAAAAGTCTGAAAATGCGTTTTAACCGATTTTGTTCATGTATTCAGCAAAAAAAGTAGCATGCTCAAAAGGAAGGAAAATCCCATAACTAAAACGACTTCTGTTGGTATCTTAAGTTGATATCTTGTTCGATTTTGCTATTTTTTATCAGGGTTATTCTAAGATATATTCCCTACAATTTGTTATACAAAACATATAGATACATCCATTAATTGGGGTTACTAAAAGCTGATTTCAAGAAACTGATGGATATCACTATATCGAATTCCCTATCAATAAGAATCTAGAATATACTTTGACAAACTTATATGTTGGTGAAGGGTATACAAAATTAATAAGTGTTGAACTTGGTTAAAAATTTGGATATCTATTATTAAAATAGTAAAAAAAAAACAAGCGCGAATGATATATTCTGCTCGGTCTATTTTTTCAAGTTTTTAAAATTTTGCGTTACATGGAAGGTGGACGGTAAAATAGGCGGACCAAACCCATTTTTTGATGCGTTTATATCAACTCTCTAATTATTTGGAAATAAATCTTTAACTTCTGATCGGCTGGTTGGATTTACATAAAATTTGGTATATACGTAGCAGAGGAGTGTATAATGTCAAGTTTGGAAGGGAGATTGAACAGACCCCTCAGTACCTCTGACATACAAATTTTTTAATCGCTTGCCAAATTTTTGTTTCTCGTTCAATTTCAAATATTATAGATCATTGTAGGCACTGGTAAGACTTACAAAAAACATGCTTGAAGTCCTACTTTATTACATTTGTATTTGAATTTTAAGTCTTCAAATCTTTATTGAGTCTCTAAAATATAAACGATTATTGAATTTGAAAAATTGCAAAAAATACGACTTTTTGTGTGTTGTGTGTGTGTTTTTTTTTTGGCCGAAATAAGTATCTATTCTCTATTTTTCTCTACAATTAAATTTTCTTAACAAATATATAATTAATTTATACTTTTCTGAAGATATCTTCACAGAGAAACTGTAAAATAAAAAATCAAGCCCAATAACACAAATGTTCAAGGTACCGAATTCGATTCCAATTTTATAATGAAAGTTTTGATTTAAGTCTTATATTTTCTCAAATATCCCATATTATATGTTTCTCATTCGATATTTATGTGTCTAACTTTGACCTTTAACTTTATGTAAATTGAAATATTTTAAAAATAATTATATTTTTGGCTTTAAATATGAATAAAACTATTGTTTCTGTCATATACAGTTTAGAAGTTATTAGGCAAGTGTAATACCAGGGTATACTTTTTATGACAAGATGCATGGTTCTAGTGAAACGCTGAAAATCAATGTTGACAATTAAATGTATACATTTTGTATATTTTATGATTTTCATGTATTTTTAACTATAAACTCATAGCCCAGAAAAGTAAAGGCTTTAAAGTTTATATATTCAATTTTTGCATTTTGGTGAATAGTATATGAATATAATTAACAAATATTTTGTCTTGATCTATTTTCAATTCGTTTATTTTTTAATTAAATCCAACATTGAATATGTGAGTACTTTGTAAAAATTTTTGAGGACTTTTTGCATTTTATTTCAAGATATGACTTATATTTTAGTAAAATATATTCTGTTGCTTATTTACTCAGTTTTAAATGCATATTTTTCATATTTATGATGCATATTTCCTCCTATTTTATGATACATGTTCTAAGCACATATTTTAAAATTTTCAGTGCATGAAAGTATCAACCCTGGTAATTACAAAGGGAACTTGTTAAACATGTTCTTTCCAATTGCCACAGTTATTTCATTTAGCATCAAAATTTAATAAATATATTCAAGTAAAAATAAAATAAAATTTAAGTATAATTTTATTTCTTTTATATATTTTTCATTCTTTTAATTATTTTCTTGATTAATTTAATTAATTTATTAATTGGGCAATTTTTCCGTTTTTATTTTTTTTATGTTTAGTAATTGATATAATCATTTTGATGAGAGGTCCAAATTTAAACATGTTTTTAATTAAATTAATTATTTTCTAATATATTTAATAATTGGTGACTTTTTTCTGTGGAAGATTTCAAGCCATTTTTCGTTTTATAAAGATTTTTGACCGAAGAGAGACATTTGTTTAAAATTTAATGATTTTACTTCTATATTTTTGTAGGCAAATTTTTTATTTACCTTTATATTTTATTAAGTGCTGTCAACTTAAAAAAATAATATTTAAAGAAAATTAATAAATAATATAATTATACTCCAATATAAAGTTAGTGATTAAACTTAGATGGAGTTATATAAATACAAATTAAAACGAGAAAAGAAGGTATAGTCGGTCAAGACCGACCATGTGATACCCTACACCATTGCATTGCCTATGTATACCAAAATTCGGGAAGGAACCAATTATGGACCTATACTTGTATTGAGTTGAAAATAAAACATAATATTGCAGAATATTACGTCGATACTAAGATTCACATGTATTTATACACTTTTTGGTGATTCCCGAATTGGGTCATATATTGGGAGCTATGGTCCAATTAGGACTGATCTTCATGAATTCTTGCAGGGTCACTATACTTAATATAAATATTATTGTGTCGAATTTAAATAAATATTAACATTTCTATATGAGATTTTTTGCACGTTTAAGTGATTTGTTTGAAGGAGGGTTTTTATATGGGAGCTATGACAATTATGGGACGCGAGTCATGAAATTTGCAGCATGGATTTATACTTACATAAAACTTTATTTGTTAAATCTCATTAAAATATTTTCATTTCTTAAGGTATTTTTTGAGTGTTAAAGCTATATTCCGGGAAGAACATTTGTATGGGGGCTTAGGTGAAATATATGGGATATGATCAAAATCAATAGGCTTCGTCCTGTGCAAAAAAAAAAAAATCATATGATATAAATTAATCTTAAAATTGCGACCTGTTAAATTTTTTCGCAGCAAGCTTTACATGGCAGCGTCCAGCACAGTCAGGCAACCAGACGGAGGACGAACGGGCATGCGTTAATCGACTCAAAATAGTGATTCTGAGTGCGAAGGTATACTTTAAGGTGGTGTAAGGAAATTTTTTTCTCTGCGTTACAATACTCCAATATAAAGTTAGTGATTAAACTTAGATGGAGTTATATAAATACAAATTAAAAAAAGAATCTATTTACACTATTGATTATAGCATCGCTTTTTCTTCGATATTTTGTTTTGAAGTTGTTTCGAAATGCCTTCGACATTTTTACATATAATTTTGTATTGGAAATTAAAAAAAAAAAAAATATTTATATTATCCCAGGGAAAATCCCTTAACGTAAATAAGCTCTAAAACAAACTAATAAAATTTTTATTTTTAACCTAAAAGCAATAATGTCTTTAACTTTAAATAGATTACAATTCTTACCAAACATTTCAAATATTCCAGAAATTGTCATGTTTTTTAAATAAGTCGTCTACTTATAGGTTTTTTGCAATTTTTTTTTTAGTTCCCAAAACGTGCCAAACATTTTTATATAAAATTTTCGAAATTAAATTATTTTAACCTTGAAATCTAACGGTTGAATACCCTTTAGCTTTCACAAATCATCTAAAATTCAATCTAAGTTTTTTTTTTTTTTTTAACAAAAGTGCAATGGCCCATGTTGTGAATTAGTTAAAATTTAGTTTGATTTTTTCTTAAATCTGAATTTAATTGGCAAATATTTATGTTAATGTTTATGTAGTAGTGTTTGTAATGTTTAATGGAATGTGTAGAGTTTGCGATTAAAATAAGAGCGAAATTTAGCAATTTTATTTCTATTTTATTTGGCATTAATTTAGCAATTGTAATGAAATGTTTTAAAACGTGCCAGAAATATTGAGGCAATAGTAATTTTTTTAACCTTGAAAATAAATGATTGGTCGAATTAAATTGTTTAATAAAATATATGGATTATATTTTTAAAATTATATTGAGTACAAGAAAAGCAAAAAAACAAAATCATTCTTCAAATATATTAGTAAATAAATAAATCAATTAAAAACTTGTTTAAATTTGCATCTCTCACCAAAATGATTATAAAAAATTTATTAAATCAATTAAGTGTATGATTGAATTTAAATCAGAAATATAATCTTATTTGAATATATTTATAAAATATTAATGACAAATTAAACAACTGTGTTGATTGGAAAATATATGATAATAATTTTTTCTGTGAACCTATCTTGTGGGGATAGAATCGAACATTTTTTGAAATAAATTTGTAACTTCTGATCGACTGATAAGATTAGCATGAAACTTGGTATGAACGTAACAGGGGAGTGTATAATGTTAAGTTTGAAAGAAAGACCGAACAGACTTATAAGGCACTAAGCTAAAGGGGCCCTAAGTTGGGTATCTCTGATATAAACAATTTGAAATATTTTTTTATATATTATTGCAGGCACTGAAAACACCTTGAAAGGAAAAAGCATGCTTGCTTGACCTATTTATCTCTTATAGATTTTGAGTTATTTGCATTTAAGTTTTTAAGTACGCGAGTTTCTTGGTCTAGTATTTTAAATCTGTTCTCCTCCTGCAGATTTATAATACTGCAAAATCTATCGAGGATTGTACAGGATAGATGGTCAAATCTGTCCATTTGGTCAATCTCGAGACAAATATGGCCCCATTATGATGTATCTCGGTCAAATCTCATTCTGGGACTACCAAGGCATCGGTTACGTATTCTGATATCCGTTGTCATAGGGCACTAGATTGCCGGTGCGTATGCTAGGAGATTAGGGCTCCCTTTTAACAACTTCTTTAGGAGTTGTCTTGATGAAGTGGAGGAGAAGACAGTAGAGCACTTCCTATGTTACTGTCCGACTCTCTCGGAGATAAGGACTGCAAAACTCGACAGTCCGATTGTGCATGTCCTATGAGAGCGACCAACTCCATTATACATGCGTCAGGTTGGTTCTATTTGAACGTAGTTTCGGACATGTGAGCGGGACCAAATTTGGACCCACGTGAGCTGTCCTATAACTGTTTGGATAGCTGCCCACTTAACCTAAACTAAAAACATATAAAAATTTTATAATTTTCTGAAAGTTATCTTAACAGAGAAGCCTCAGAAGTAAAAATTTCATTTGAAATTGAAAGTTTTGAATTTAGTTTGTGTTTTCTCAAATCCCAAAGCTTGAATCGGCAAATGGAATGCAGTTTAAGAATTTGTAAGATGTTGTTCAAAGTTTTCATTCCAAGTATACGGGACTTCGGAAAAATAAGGATTTTTTAGCCGAAAATGTGAAAAAAACCCATTTTTGAAATTTTCGGAATTTTTTCTGGGAATCCTTTTACAAAAATCTTGAAGTTTTTTATTATTTTCTCATTTTGTATGATGAGATCTACATTCAACGAAAATTTCATTAAGATAACTTTAATAACAAAGATTTTATTATAATTAATGTATTTAGAGTTTCTCAAAAAAAATAATAATAATAATAATAATAATAATAATAATTTGCAAAAATATTATTTTAATAGCAAAAATTGGAAAATTATAAACTCGATTTCTTTCGTTTAAATTACATTGTTATCTAATATAATTCTTCGTCATGCAGCAAGAGACTGAAATCAACACCTTTTATAAAAACGAAACTACGTTTAATAAGTCACGGAAAAATTTGGTAACCGATTAACAATTTTTCATGTTAGAAGTACCAAATTTTGTGACCCTTTAGCTTTGCTCCTGAGGGGTCTGTTCAGTTTCTCTTTCAAACTTATCACTATACACTCCTGTGCTATGTCTATACCAAATTTCATGCAAATTCAATCAGCCAATCAGAAGTTATTGATTTATTTCCATAAAATTTTGATTCTGACCCACTGTGGAATATTGAGGATCAGATTTAGTATTGGAGAGAAAGGAATATACAATTATTTCCTTATATAGTCTTCAAATAACTTTAGATTTAAATGGAGAATTTATAAATTTATTAAAAATATTTAATTTGCAAAAAAAAAAAAAATTAAATTAATTGAAAATAAAAAAGAATTAGAATTTTAGAATTTCACAACAAAGAAATTTTTACTTAAATTAGATTTACTTAGGTGGCGTATCAATCAATTTCAGTGTCCAATTTTTCTTCCTTAAGCTTTCTTGTTCATTTCTTTGCCTTTCATTTTGCAAAATTTGACACTTTAATTTAATGACGTCATATTTTATTCAACGATTTTATTTTCAGGAAGTTGTTTTCTGCAATTTTATTTACAACAAAAATAGTATTGAATTTCTTTGAGCTGGTGGTTTAGCTCAGTATCTGGTTTTCATTTTATTTCTTGTACCATTTTTTTTCTTTTCTTTCATGTTAGTCATTATTGACTGAATATGTATTTTTTTTTCTTTTTTTGCATATTATTTGCATGCAATTATTGTAATTTTCATTTATTTTTTTAATACTTTATTTTTATATGGGTTTTATTTCACTTTATTTGCATACAAAAGATTGTTGTTGTTGTCTTAAGTGTTGGGCTGGATTTTGGTGTTTTTTTTTCAGTTTCACTTTCTTTTCCCATATGATTTTGGAACCAGTTTAATTTTATGTTTTATTTCTTTTTCATTCATTCATTCATTACTTATTATATTCATTACAAAAATATTTTGTAAATTTACTAAATTTTAATTCTTGTTTTTATATGGAAAAATTCATAATAGGGGTATTCAGTATAACAAAAATCTTAGTTCAATAAAGTGAGTTTAAGGAAACATTTTGCTCTTTTCCTCATTGTATTTCAAATATAAATTTTTATATAAATTAAATGCAGCCAAAATATAATAAAAAAATCCACTTTTTAACAAAATAATTATAAAAAAATAATTACGTCAACCATAAATTTACATAAATATTATTGAAATAAGTAATTTAAAATAATTCAGATAACATTTTATCTTGTCATTACAGATTTCACTGCTAAATAAATACCCAGCTAAAGTAAAAAAAAAAAGATATACTAGACATACCTATAAGTATATTTTTAAAAATTCCACTAAATTAAAGATTTATTTTTTTAGTTTTATTTAGTCGTAAATATTTAATGTTAATGTTGAAATATTCATTCGTTTTAATGACAATTTAATTAAACACGTATGTGTCTTAAATCTTTTGTTTTCATATTGTATGTATGTCTGGCAAAAGAAATTATGAGCGGGTACTGACAGATAATTCGAACTGCTAAAAACTCTTACAACTTTAGTTTACGAGTATTTAATGGCAACTTAAAATCATACAAAATAATTATCAAACCGAACAAAAAAAACAAAAATACAAAATAAATATTACACAATATTTTCTTTGTAGAAAAAAAAAAATGAAAAAAAAAAACATCACACTCATACCAACTAAAGCAACTAAATGTTTAAAACCGCAAATGGTTTATACCTTTAGTGAGCGTATTAAGGTCACAACTCTACATACTTTTAGGTGATGTTCCACTTAATACAATAACAATAACTTTTGTACAAAAAAATAAATAAAATAAAATGAAATGAAAAAAAAATTAACAAGAGGAGAAGCACAGAAACGCAGACACTAAAAACAAATTTAAACTGAAAAAAATGCAAATTTCACAAGTCACCGAGTGTTACGAAAAATTAAACAGAGTCTTAACAAAAAAGAAAAAATATATAATAATTTTAAAAAAATAAAAAACAACCTATGAAACAAATAAGAATTTAAGTTTGAATCATACTAGACCTCATATAATACCCTACTTTTAATAATTATTAAATTATTACAGAAATAATTATTTAAATTACTGGATGATAGTGCTATGGATCACGATATTACATATTTATAACTGGATTTGATGCTTATTATATTCTATAATAATGCACAGTGGGGCAGAATCGAAATTTTTCTTTAAATAAATCTGTAGCTTCTGATTGGCTAGTTGGATTTGCATGATATTTGGTATAGACGTAGCAGAGGAAAGTACAGTATTAGCCTGAAAAGGATAAATACAACAAACCTCTCAAGAGCGGAGCTAGGCGGGCTTAAAATAAAAAAAATTAATCGCTTGTCTAATTTGAAATATTTTTATATAAAAATATGCTTGCACGTTTTAATTGTCTCTTATAGTTTTTCAAGTTATTTGCGTTTGAAATTTTAGACACCATAATTTTTCATGTTCCTGACCCAGATTTTTTCATATAGTAGTATTTCCGACCGATTTTATTATTTATTTATTATTAGCTAATTAAAGGATAATATTATCTTCTGAATAAAAAAATTCGAGTCCAAAAATAAATTGAATATGAAAATTGCATAAAAGACTACTTTTTGTAGTTTTGACCGATCTACACTCTTTTTGCTCTAAAATAAAATTTTCTTTAGCCAGATATAATAATTCTGCATTTTTCTGAAAGGTAACTTCACAGAGATGACTTTGGGATAAAAATAAGCCCAATTACTCAAGTGATCAAGCAACACACCCTACTGAATTTTTATATGAAAGTTTTGAATTTAAAAAGAAAGGGTATAAATAAGTTTGTAATTTCTACAACATTCTTCTAAGACCCCATGGATTCTTAGATAGGATGACGGTTTGTATATTGAAATAAGTTTTTAAAAAACCTCTATTATAAGATATATGTATATATTTTATGCGTCAAATTGTAGGAAATATTCCTTAAAAGAATGCTAATAAAAATTAACTGAGATATACCCTTCGATTTAGAATCACTTCATGAGACGGTATACCAAATTTCATAAAGATCGATCCATAATTCACAATATTGTGTTTTCGAATACTTTTTTGGAATTGCTCCACTTCTTTTTAAAATCTAATTTAATTTACAGCTTAATATATTTCAAATGGGCTGAATTTGTTTGAAAATGTTGATCTTTTATGCGATATTTATCTGCTCAGTTTGTTATAAAAAGTTCGAAAATATATACTTTATATTATTCTTTAGATGCATTAATATTTTAATCTTTATCCCAATATAATTAACGCACAATAACGATTATAATTTAGTGAGATATAAAAAAAATGTGTGTAAATTTTTTCTTAGCCGCAAAAATCAAAGTTGGCCCTCTCTTGTATCTATTGTTTTTTAAATCGTCAAAAATCCATTTATGATATGAAAGAAAAGAAATTTTATATATATAGTCCTTGTAATTTTTTACAAAAAAGAGTACATGTGAAGATTGTCTTTTTTAGTTTAAGAGATATTCAGGTCGAAATAAATTGATGACCTCGTTTTTTTTTTTAGTTAACGTGGCGGGTTTAATATTGCACTTAAATTTTTTTAATTATTCGCCAAACTTAATTTATTTAAAAAAAAAAAAAAATTGCAATATTTCTTCACGGATAAAATTTGTTTTTTATTCTGGGCTTTATCATTTTATTAATGTTTTCAAAGCATTGATAGACACAAAAAGAGGATATACATATCAATTGGTTGATCTGTATAGAACTGATTCTTTTTTTATTGTTTTATAGTCCAAAAGTATTTTCTAACTAAGGTCCCTTATAACGACAGAGTGGCCATTTCAATGAAAATTTTGTTTTTTTAAGAGGTTTTATTTATATAATTTTTGGAGAAGTTTTATTAAAATTTAAATATTAATCCTTCAAGAAATTCGGCAAAAAATTTCCCAATCACCAACAACATTTCTGGTTTTTCTTATCACGTCACATTTTTAACCCATTGAGGACCAAAGCAAATGTAGTTCAATGATGAGTTTTTAGGTTATAAAATATTGACAAGTTATTGGTAGAGCAGAATAGTTATTCATGTTTTATAGCCATGGAACATGGAATTTCAAAAATGTAATAATATTAAAGTCTCTAAAGCCTTTAAAGTTATTAAAATCAAGAATTTCTCAATTAAACCTCATAAAACCGTCGAAAAATGGGTATAGAGGAAAAACAAACGGCCATAGATATCAAAAATAATAAAATGTTAAAAATTACACTGACAAAAAATGCGAATGCATCAAAAATATGAAAAAATGAAATAATCAATTTTAATAGCTCTATTATTTGAAAATATTAAGAAAAATAAATTGGCCTTTATTAAATTGCTTAAATTAAAATAAAACATTTCCACAATTTTAAAATATGTAATTTTTAGATTTTAACTTTATTGAAAAATATATGGATATGTTTTTCGTAATTAAGGATTTATGAATGCGCTATTTTTATTTTTATTATTATTTTTTCTTATTTTATCTTATTTAAACTTGGATTGTTTTTAAACTTTTGGTGTCTACGAATTTTCTGTCGATGTGAATTTAAAAATTTAATTATAAAATATAAATATCCTCTATACACTCACTCCATATTCCTGATTTTCCATACTTTTATGCATGTTAATTGAAAAATCTCCATTTATACAAACTTAACGACATCTAGGGACTATATACTAGTACTACACTTTTGTTGCCTCATGTATTTTCTTATAAAACATATGGGATTAGTTTCAACTACCTATTGCCAAAAATTTTTATAACCTAAAAACTTATCAAGGAATTTAATTTTCCGTTATCCTTAATGGGTTAAAAATGTAACATGATGGAAAGCGTATGCAATTTTACAGAATTATTACAGCTATAAGAAGTTTTTGCAATTTTGTTGACCTGTGTTATTAATCTCCTTTTTGTAACCTTTTCGTAGATAACAAATATTTGTATAAAAATTTTATATTTTTGCTTAGAACCCAACAGAAATTTTGGCCTCCTCTAGCAATTTGTGAAACATTATTACACAGAAAAAATATTTCAAAGTATTTTTTAATAAAATTATTAACTAATTTCGTGTTGGAATTTAATGATATTATTATTATTGTTATCATTATCATTATTATTATTATTAATATTATTAATATAATTAACTTTCTAATTGGTTTAAACTACTTTTTAATAAATTGACAGCTTTAAAAAAGATATAAAGAATAATAAAATATTTGTTCATAAAAATATAGAAATAAAAATATTTAAGTTAATTTTTAATAATTTTCAGCTCAATATGTCTATTTAAAAAAAAATCAGAATATTAACATTAATCATTTTAGTTATTAATAATATCATTTTGATGGCTGAAACAAAATCAATTAAAAATTAATTAATATAAGCAATTTTGTAATTGAAGTGGATTTTTACCTTTTTCTGTGTCCGTAACTATATACAAAGTATTTAAATTTTTTTGCTGGGTTATTGTGGATTGAAATTTTTTTCACAAAAGAAAATTTGAAGCAAAGAGTAACAAGAGCCGAAACTAATTGTCAAAAACCTAAGTCGGTTGTTAAAAACCTAACTCATGCAACAACAAAATACATGTAAATAAATACATTTTGTTGTTGCCAAAAGAAAATAAAAACACATTTTTGTTTAAAAAACAACAATTTTATTTAATTGTCAATCGAGAATTTCGTCTCTATATGTTACTCTATGATTTACAGTACGACAATAAATTATTTAATTAAATTTTAATGGTTTTGTAATACAACTGACATAATAATTATTGAAATAAAATTATAATTAACTATTTATACAAATATATTTAATTAAATTAAAACTACTTACCAATACTTATAAAAAACGTTGTTAAATGCATTTTTAAAAATGTTGATTAAATTTCTTCTTCTTGTATTTGTAAATGTTGTAATTTGCAAAAATAAAATTATTAAATCGATGAATCTTTTGTAATGGAACGATTAAAACATTTGTAAATTATAGAGAAAACGGAAGTGACAAGAAAACAAAACAGAAGATGAAGACAAAGACAAAGACGAAGATTAAACACACAATGAAATAAATTGATTTTTATTTTGTAAAACAATTTTTAACACACTTTATGTTGTTGTCAGCTTTTGAAAATTATTTAAAGAAATAAAGATTTTAAATTGAATTTTGTTCGATTTGATGTTGTCTTTTATGATATTTATTATTTATTTATTAATTTATCTTTTTTCTTGCAGTGGATTTAGTTATTTAACCAAAATTTAAAGAAAGACAAACAAACAACAAAAAACTCTAGCAAACTGCTAACAGCAAGACATCAAGTTTAAATATTTGTTGTTATTATTGTTGTTGGTTTTCTTTTGTTGTCGTCAATATTGTGTTGTTGTTAATATCGTTGTTGTTGTTGTTGTTGATTTGTTTCGTTGGTTAAAATGAAAATGAAAGTGTTAAATTAACTTATTTTGTGTTCATTATATGTTGGTTATTTTTGCAGTTAATTTTATTTTTATAATTTAATAAAAAAAACTTATAAATTTAATTGTATATTTTAATTTATTTTCTTCACTTGTATTTGTGGTATTTCAAAACTTTTGTACACAAAATTTATTTAAAGCTGGTTTTCTTATCACAATTTTTTTTAATAAATATTTTTTTTAAGTTTAAGAAAAAAAATATATATTGCTTTCGTAATAACTATAAAAATTTTTACTTCAAAAATTTAACACCATTAAAATAATAATAAAAAACTTTGTGACAATAATTTGGTTTATTTTAAAATGATTTCACTTTTTCTTAGCAAAATTGCACTTTTTTTAATTCTTTTTTTTTTTAATTTAATTTAATATTTTAATTTAAATTACAATTTATTGGGTAGGTAATTTATATATATTTTTTTAAAGTAAATAAATATTTAAAATTTTGTTTTATTTATCCGCTATTCCTTCCGTAATCGTGCCTTGCACGTCTTCGACTGTTTCATGTAAAACAATTTAGTTTTGGCATCAGCTGCGTTTTTCAGTCTTTAAGCCAAAATGTTTTTTTTTGTATGTTTCGACTCAAACTCAATCCTCAAATTGAATTTAAACAAAACACTAAAAAAACATACATATTTTAAATAGCTCTTATAGTTTGTGGCTTTTTTTTCGACTGAGTTGTTGTTTTTTTTTTTTTTTTTTTTCTTCAAATTATTAAAAGAGTCCCACAATGAAAGCACACTACATCATATCAGAGCATAAATAAAAACGTTGCACTCTACACTACATTAAACCACACACACACATACTCTCAGTTTCATTGACGAAACTTTACTCTAACTCTAGAGTAAGTCTTGTCAGTTGGATGGATGGATGGAAAAATGTATGAATGGAATCTTTGTAAAGTAGTGAGTAGCTGTGCCAGCAAATAATAAATTTAACTTTGAGTTTCTTTATTAATTTTTTTTTTTTATTTTGTTATGATATTTTTTATTTTTTTTTATTGTCATATTTCTTTATATATATTTTTTTATTATTATGTCTTATTTTTCTTTTTATTAACTTTTCGATATTCGTACTTGTACATTTCTTTTAATTTAATATGATTCATATTATTACCATTATAATAATGCACAGCACAGTGGGGCAGAATCGAAATTTTTTGAAAATAAATCTGTAACATCTGAAAATTTGGTACAGACATAACAGAGTAGTGTATAATGTTAAGTTGGGAAGCGGGCCACGACAAATCCCTCAAGGACGGATATAAAATTAGACATAAACATTTGTTTTCTCTTCCGATTTCAAATATTGTTATATATTGTTGTTGGTTCTGATAAAATCTATAAAAAACATGTCCTATTTATCTTTTATAGTTTTCGAGTTATGCGTTTGAATTTTTAAGCACCATAATTTTGCATATTCTTGGTCCACATTTTGTATACAAAACTTGGTATTTCCGACCGATTTTATTAGTTTTTTTTTCTTAACTAGATAAAAAACAAAATTATCTATTGAATAAAAAATTAAGTCCAAAAATAAACGATTTTGAATTTGAAAATTGCGAAACGACGATTTTTTTTGCCGAAAAAGTATTTACACTCTCTTTTCTCTAAAATAAATTTTTTTGTTGGCAACATATAATAATTTGACGCTTTTCTAAAAGGTAACTTCACAGAGATGACTTTAATATAAAAAACAAACCCAATTACTCAATTGGTCATGGTACACACCCTCACGAAATTTACCCATTTTATATGAAAGACTTGATTTTAGACCTTATGTTTTGCAAATCCCAAAGCACGAATCGACAAGCGGAATATATTTTAAGGATCTTCAATATGTTGTTAAAAGTTTTAAGTCAAAAACTACGGGATTTTGGAAAAATGTGGCTTCTATAGCCTACCAGCCGATCAGAATTTATAGATTTAAGTCTGTAAGAAATTTGTTAGGTCAGGTTGTGTGAGGCGTGTATGTTTCCCTAGAGAAAATAAAACCCATCATTATGAATTTTCTCGTGTAGATGCCTAGAATATACGATTTCCACTAAACCGCCGTGTACTCTGGATAAAACCTAATAATATATCTCCCAGATCGTCAAGATTCTGAAAGAAGCCCACGCCCAGATAATTGAGTCTGAGCTCCTACAGTGGCAAGCAATTGCATAAAAGATGTTCTAAAGGGTTTATCTCCTCTTCTTTTAAACAATTTCTACAAAGATCTGTTTGCGAAAAGCCCATGTATTCAGACCTGACAGTGTTCCGTCATGTTCTCTGTTAGAAGTGAGATCATCCTTCTACTATGAGTCAGAAGGGTCTTAGTTCTATGTCTATCAATTGAGGGCCAGAGGATTCTAGATATTCTGCAAGCGGTTATAGTGGACCACCTTTTCTTAAGCCCCTAATCTACGATTAAGTTTGACAAGACCAGACCTCCGCCAGAGCCTCTCTTGCGTCCATCAATGAACCATTCATCGGCCTTTTCGTTCGGCCTGATTATTTAAGAAGAAAAAAAATTAATAGTATATCCGATTCAATTTTACAGAACAAATTTTGTATTATTAAAGTTCTCAAATTTCTAAGATTTCTGTTATACAGAGAAAAAAGTTTTGTAGAATTTGTTCGTTTCTTTAAGCTGAATTTATTGTAACTAGCGATTTTTTTACATAAAGTTATACTCACATATTAATATGCTGGATACGCAAAAAAAATTGTAGGGGACACTATTCAAATTTATTGGTCATTTTTAACATATTTTTATGCTTCATATATCATTGCACTTAACTTGAACATTTCTCTAGTAATATCAACCAGTTGTAACTTCTTTAAAAGCCCTTAAATTACTCTTTCCAATGATATATAATACTAGGAAAAGGCTTTAGATAGAACTTAAAATTGACAAGTTTGAGAAATTTGGCTCTGGAAACATTATGTGATGCTTTCGGTATAATATACATATATGTTTCATTTAAAACTTCATCTTAACTTTCACATTTCTTCAGCTATATAGCTTGATTAAAAGCTTTTATTTTATTCTTTCAAATAATGTATACTTCTCCTAGAAAGTTTAAGAAACTAAATCAAAATTAGCTTATCTTTACACTTCTCCAGCAATACATAGTGGTTTCGAAATGGGTTTTGTAAATAATTCTGTAACTTTGGAACCGCAATAAATATATTTTTTTCTTTAACTAGTTCAAAAAATAATAATAAAATCGGTAGGAAATACTAGAATATAAAAATATGAAAAACTGGACCAAGAAAATGTAAAATTTTACTTAAAATTTAAACGAAAATAACACTAAAGATGTATTTCGTAAAAGGGCTCACAATAATATATTAAAATATTTGAAATTGGATGAGAAATAAAATAAGACGTATCCCTAGCTCTGTTCCTGGGGGGATATATTGGCTTTCACTTCCAAATTTAACAGTGTACACTCCTCTACCATACCTATACAAATTTTCATGCAAATTAATATTATGTAAAATTTTTTTAACAACATCTTCGTTTATCATTGATTGATTTCCAATCACATTTTATACCTTTCAACCCACTGTCCAATAAAATAATCACAAGCAATTCTTTGCTTATTATTACATTTTATGTTTAAAGTGAGAGTAAAAATACAAATTTCAAAAAAAAAACTTAACTAAAGAAAAATAAAATTAAAAACAACTGCAATGCATTGTTATA
>MINK01188027.1:2295-17990 GCA_001735545.1 Phormia regina
TAACCAAGTACAATTTCATTATATCTCAATTAAATTTCAAATGGATAAAGAAAATTTAAATTCTGTTCCGATTACCGTTACATTATTGAAATGACTCCTTCAAAATTTTTGGTCCACTCTAAAATGTAATTTCCAATATGGTTTTAATAAATATTGGAAAACTAAAAAGCTTCGTTAATTAAATATTTTTAATGGAAATTAATTCAACTTACACTTTTAAAATAATCAAGTTTCATGGCAAAAAAATAAACTGAGTAAATAATACAACGAAATTGTTGCAAACTAATTAATTAACTCAATTGGCTGGGCAATTGACCACGAGAAATTTTTAAATCAAAACATTCCAAATAAGAGGCAAATATTTTGCAAGCTTTTCTCTTAATTATTCAATTTACTCTTAAATAGTATTCTGTTGCATCTTGCAAGTCTTATTCGTTTCGCTCAATTTGGAGGTTGTCATGCGCAAAACTTGTTGTTCTTCTTTGATATGAATGTTGTGCGTATCCAGTCCCCCTCCATATGTTTCACATTATGTACAACATGTTCCCTTTTGCAAATGAAGGCGGAGCCAATTAAGCTTTCTTATTCGTTCTAGCACAAAAGGTAAATATAGATATAGATGGATGTACGAATGAATAGATGTGTGTGTGTGTGTGTTTGTATATGTGTACAGTGTAGGTTCCCCAAAAAAATACCTGTTTTCTGTATTTGAAGAGGGATGTTTCCTGTCAAGAGTCCCCAACACAATTTTTACGCATAAGATTGCCAGGTAAATAAATGATAAATTGCATGCAACTGAATGAGGAGCACGTGACATGTTCGCGATTGTGTGAGCTGCTGGTTCCTTATTCGTCGTGAAATCGCGAGGAACAGTATGCGCGCCGAAATTGGTAGCAATTGTGTTGTTTTTAGTATGACGAGAATGATGATTTGATGTTGTGTACTGAGAATGATTGTGGCAGGGTGGGTGTTGGGGTTAGTGCTATTGTTGGTAGAGGTGAGGTGAGGTGAGGTGGTATAAGTAAAAACAAGCGCCCCAATTAGCATGTTTCACTGTTGTCGCCTGGTATTGTCTTTACTTACTCGCAATAATTTCGAACCCTTATTGTGTTTTGTTGTGTAATGTTTATGTAAATGAAATGTAGGTTTGACGGGCGTTCCTTGAGCTTCTATAGATGTATTTACTTTAAACGTAAATTTAACACTGCCTGTCGTTTTGCGTATATATCTATGTATGTAGTATATACTTTGATGTGCATACAATATACGTTTGTATATGTATGTGCGTTAAAAGTGTATTTATTATCTACATACTATATAGACTTGGTGAGTATTTCGTCAAATCGCGATGAAACATTAAAAAGGATATTTAAAAGCGCGTCTTCTTTTTATTGGATGCGCGTGTACATGAATTGTATCAAATTCAAATGTTAAATATACATACATACATACGTTTACAATGTTTTAATCATCCCTTATACATAGATGAACAAGATGTACGTACATACATATATCATTATGTATATAAGTGTTTATATACAATTCACTATATGTATAATTGGCGAATAAGAGCGCATTGCACTTTTCATATTGTACATATCAAAGTATATAAAATATATTAGAACTAAATGAAACATTAGCTACAACGACCAGGTGGAAAGATATTTCATATATATATATTGCGTTTCGTTATGCGTTTATAAACGTTTCTTTTCTTTAAACAATTATGAAATTTTATACGTACATATATTAGATAAATTAATTTGGTTGCATAATTATACTAATTGGCCAACTTTGATGTTTCTTTGTTTTATTTTTAGTATTCAAACTGTTTGACAACGGCTTGAGGTTGGATATTTCCAGCTATCCCCACATGAATATTCGCATGAGCACAAAGGGCAAGCGCCCTTTGAGGAGCTTGACCCCAAGCGACAAAGTTCACGCCATACAACGTATTCACGATGGCGAATCGAAAGCTTCAGTGGCACGTGATATCGGCGTTCCTGAATCGACGTTAAGAGGTTGGTGTAAAAATGAGGACAAGCTGCGCTTTATGTCTCGTCAGTCGGCAGCTGAGAAAATGGGTGGTGAGGGACTGACGGATAAATTAGATGGTAATACAAATCTGTTGGGAGGACCACCTGAAAAGAGACAGCGTATGGATACTTCGATGCCCTTGAATTTTTCAAACAAAATGAAATTTGATGAACTGACAACATTTAAACGAGCTCCTCTTACTGGTCTAGATTTTGGAGGAAATAAGTCTATGACTGATCTTGGAACATTTAACGGATTGGGCCCTGATTACGGAGCTTTTAATGGTGCAGTTAAAAATAAAGTATTCGGTGCCGATATTTCTAGACCTACAGATCCCTCTATTGCTGCCATAAGTCCATTATCAAGTCTTTCTCATCTTTCGGGACTTACGGGACTTTCTCAGTCCCCTTTGGCAATAAGCTTTAACGAACTCACATCGAACTTAAACTTATTGGCCCAGCTTAATCCAGGCTTGGCAGCCATGTCTGGGCTAAATGGCTTAGCAAATACTGGTAACAACATGAGGCCCAACAACTTGAAACCGAAACCACAAATACATAGTCCTCGAAGTGAGAATAACGAAAGACAAACTGGTCTTACAGTTAAGAATTGGGCCAAACAGAAGCCTTCAACTCCCACATCCACTGACTCTCCTTCATTTGGACTTAATTTAAGTCAAAGTGAAACTGCAAAAACTCAATTGAAAAGTCCTAATGCTCCTCTTATGCCCCCACAATTGGGTGCAAATTTACCTCCTCTGCCAACGTTGCCCGAAGATCCATTACTATATTGGCTGAAGTCGCAACAGGCAATGTTGGGATTAAATAATCTTTACCCTCCACCTCCCCCAATAGGTGCCACCAGTCCACCTATTCGATCTTCAACTCCTCAACAGCAAAGTTTGCTCGCTAGCACACCACCAATCATTCCTACACCACTAACTCCATCCTCAACTCCATCTGGTAGTTTGGATGACAAAAATTCAGCTTGGTTTAATTGGTGCAAAGCATTTGGTGCCAGTCTTAACTCATTGGCTCCTGCTGCGGCTGCAGTTGCCTTACACGGAAATCCATTGCATCAGACACCAGCGTCTGCAAATGGTGTTGAATCATCTACTGCTATTGATGGCCAGCTTGTTGGAAAAACAGGATTTGAAAATATTTTATATTCACAACTCACAAAAGATTCGGCTCCTAGTCCTTCGGTGCAAAGTTCCTCATCAGTCGAACAAATAAATAATGAATTACCACATAATGTTGATATGTCAAACAAACCAGAAGATCTCTCTGCCAAAGCAACTAAAGCCAAAAGTCCACCAATTAGTCCTCTTCCAACCCCAGCTCAGAGCCCTGAACGAAATGATGATCAAAATGGCTCGAATCGTAACAGCCCAGCCCTTAGTCCAATACCTGTAGGATCCGAGGGAGATTTACTGGAGTCAGAACCAAAGACGGACACAAGAAATAGTGTAGCCGACTGCAGAGACGTACTTGATAATCTGCTCTACAAGATCAACAATAACAACAACGCCAACAGTAATCGTCAAGTTTCTTCTGCGCTTAGTGAGTCCGAAAATAGCTATAACAGTGACCACAACAATACAGATGATTGCTCTCATAATAACAACAACAATAACTCAAACAAAACTGATGAAGAAGAGCGAGCAAAACGTTCCGAATTATATGACGATGAAGAGATAGATGCCGACTACAGGGAAGCTATTACACATGGTGAGAAATTTTTACAGTGGCTTGAAAACTGTAGTAATCCCCGTGTAACTGCTGTTCAACTTATGCAATTACGATTCCTTATATCTTCGGTTAAAACGGTCGTCGATCCGAAATCAAACCTAAAAGAATCAACTAGCACCTCAAACTTATCGACTGCCATCGAGATAGATGACTCCTCTGAAGAAAGTAATCGATCAAAAATGCGTCGCCGAAAATAGGAACAACCCAAATTGGCTGCATTTGAGCCAGAGCCAGGCAATAGCAAAGTAGTAGAAATTATCGATGCCGATGAATATCAAATGGATAAGACATTTTCTCCCGCAGTATATCAATCATCAGCTACTTTATTAAACTCTTTGTTCTTTCCGCCATACGAAATCGTTCGGTCCGACGATTCGGACGATAACAACAACAGTACTAATAATATCAATGAATTTACAGATGACCAAGATGATGGCAACGCTGACGACAATGACATTATAACATCAATGTCATTGAAAAATGGTGGCCATAAAAGTGATCCAAACACTTTCAAAGCATAAATACAGATCAATAAACATTTTTAAATGAGCTTTTTGAATTATATCGTATAGAAATTTAATATTTAAAATACAAATAAAACTAAACTTAATACAAATAATAATAAAAACAATATTAATTTAATTATCATTAAAGTAGAGACATTTTAAAAATTTGTTTCACTTAAATTCTTTACTACATATTTACTGCAACTAATTCTCCTTAAAATAACTTTAATTAGTAAACAATTTTTTTACTAAAAAATCCTCAAAGTTCTATTCTAGCATAAGAGGAGATTGATCAATTTTGCGCTTACTAGATCTGAATTAAGTTTAAGTTAGTTATATATAAATACTTCCTGTATATAATACATTTATTGAAAACATATTTCATTTTAATTATTATGATAATTTTATTTTTTTTATTTCTAATTTTAATTTCAATACGGTTTTAATGAAATTTATATAACATAAATTTATAAACACTATTCCTTATTAAACCATTATATTAGATAAATGTGTTATTTTAAGATAATTTTAAAGAAAAGAAAAAAACTAAAATTAAAACAAAAAGAAAATGTTATTAGATAAATGTCTTTTTTCCTTATAAATTACAAAGAAAATATTTTATTTCCATTGGAAGCATCATAAATGTTCATTCCTATAATGGACATATCTCAAAATTACTTTGAACACAATGAACTAACTTTTCCAATAAGGAACAAAATAAATAAATAGACACATAAAAACAACAATAACTATAAAATACATATTACTAACATACAACAAACAAACAAACAATATTATCAATAACCAAACAATTACTACAATTTTATAATCAGTTCTATTAAATAATTAGAAATCAAATGGAAAAAGAGTTAAAATTAAAAACAAACGAATATTTAATAAAAACTTTCAAATCTGAAAAGAATAAATAAAATAAAAATCAATTTTAAAAGCAAAAAAAATAAAATAAAATCTTTTTTTCGATGGACATTTATGTGAAGTTTGGTAAGTAATGAAATTTATAAAAAGTTTAAAAGATATAAGGATTTCACTTATTTTTGTGAGTGACTACTTTATACCGTCCGAATTACCATTTAATACCCGGTAAACAAATGGTAGATATCCTTTTGGATGATAAAGTGGCAATATCGCCAATTTCAATTTTCTTTTGGTTTAAGCAAAAATTTAAGAAATCCTCAAGGTAATTTAAATTATAATTTATGTACATTTACAAAATTTACATATATTATTTTTTGTTAAAAGGATATATGAAGAAAAATCAATAGTATTAAGTTCATCATAAAGCACTGTTATAATGAATCTCTAAGACGGAACCGTATTTAATAGATGTAAATACTATCAAGATATTTTTTATAATATAAATGCATAATTTTATTTTTCTTCTTGGTGGGTTCTGTGCAAAATCTTCTTTTTATCTTTCTAATATCAATTAAGCAATATCTTCCTATTTTCTTCCATATAATTATCTAGCAATATTACCATATTATCATCAAGAAGAAACTCAATCGTATTACTTAGGTGTATTGCCGTCGGGATACTTTTTCACCAGAAGGAAGTATCTTCCACAATATGAGTTCGATTAATGGCACAATAATTATTTTCACCCAGGCAATGCGTTTGGCGAAATATTTCTCGTATTGCTGTATTTGCTGGGTAATGGAAGATTTTTTAAATGCAAATGAATAAAACATATACAACTTAAAATTTCTGCACTTTTGAATACATTTTTGGCGAAAATTACACAGGTGTATGAGTAACAAAAGGTAACGCTGAATTTTAATTAATTTTTTTAATAATAGTAAATTTTTACTATATTAGAGATCTAGCAGGATATTTCGTATTTCGATTCGAAAAGAAGAGCTTTCGAATTAGACAATAACCAATTTAATCAATGTGATAAATCGGAATCAAATTCTTATTATTGTTATTAGAAACTTGAATTGAAATATCAAATGAAGAAATTTAAATTCAGTCCAATTCTTGAGAATGAGAGGTGCGTTGAAAAGTTGTGTAAACATTTTGTATTCCGCCACAACTGATATTTTTTTATTTCCACCGCGTTTTTGGTGCCGTTTACTTTGAAGTTTATTTACAGTGGACAACATTTTTTTATCGCTGCAACTATGATGCGACCAGCCTTACAAACTGCATTAGTAAATTCAAATATCGAAGCATGTCGTTCAGTTCAGTATATATAAACATATAAACGAAATTAATGGAAATGCGAATTTCCATTTGTAAACATCAAAAAAGCGTTTGGAGAAAATTTTCGAACTTAAAAATTTGAACTGGCATTTCGACGCGGACATCTCTTTTTTTAATAAACCCATTTAAAAAGGTGTTTTGAATTTTGTTGTGTGATTATTAAAAGCCCGTCGAAGAAGTGCTATTGGCAGACATGAATAATTTTGTACAGCTTACCAGTACCTATAAAATGTTTTCTGTTTTTTTTTTTAATCCAGCAAAACTTTTATAAGTACTGGTAGTAGTTCAAAATTATTCATGTCTGAATAGCACATCTTGTTATAAAATAAATCAAAAATTAAAAACTCTGGAAAAAATTTAGAACATGTTTAAAATCATTAGTACTAGAACTGGTGTAATCAGAACCACTTCAGATTCTTTTAAAACAGCCTCAGAACCAGTGTTTTTATAGCCAATACTGACTCTAATGGAATAGGATTTATTTGTGGTTGTAAAATCGTTTTAAATAATGTTTTAGAGAACTAGTGCTTAAGAACTAATTCTGTATGACTTCTACATCATTTCTGAGAAAAAATAATGGTTTTCGACTGAATTCCTAGAACTGTTTAAAAAACTTGTATTTCACAAATTACAAAAATTAAAAAAAAGTTTTTACAATATTAAATTTATTTTAAAAGTGGGCTTTAGAATTTAGCCCTGAAACCGTCACATAACGGTGCTGGCTAGTTAACGTTTCCTCAGAGCTAGCTTTGGAGGTAATAATTTCAAACAAAAATCATTGATCATAACGCTAACGTAGACTAAGTACTACCTATTTTCATGGGTTCTGGAACTATTTGTAGAACTAGTAAAATTATTCCTGGATAAAGTAATACTTATACATCCATTTTAATTCAAAAAGGCACGTTTTGTCATCTAGAAGATGATCTCTTAAAGATTCAAATAAAAGAAGCATGATGTCATCAAATCTATGGTTAAAATCATTATAGAGACATATATGAACCTAATACGTTGCGCAACAATAAGACCTGCTATATGAGACATCATGTTATCTATCCCTCACAAATCTGCTTCTGGGTACGCAGACATTTTTGCAGAGTAAATTCGTCTAAAATACTAATAAAATATAATACGATAAAACGTTTTCCGATTACGCTGAGAGTCTATCTAACGAAAAAAGTAAGAGGTGCTTTCACGTTTATTCACCAAAATTTGGGATCTAACATCAATATTCATATCTTTACAGCATGCACAAAATCCGTTATAAAATCAAAATATAATGTACTTCCAACAAGAATTTTAGATCATTACATCCCAAAATATAGCCTTAAAAATTGATGATATTTTTTTTCATAAAGTTTCAAGATTTCAATTTTGTGATGCCAAATGAACGTAACATCAATACAAATTTTAATAAAACTGTCATAAAAAGATTCTGATATCTCCAAAATTTTAATAACTACAATATTTTTATTAATTTGCAATCTAAATTTGTAAAAAAAATAAAAAAAAAAACTTTTTTAAAGCTTCTAACAAATGTGTGTTACGTTATTTTGACTTAAAATAATTATTATATTAGTTGATATAATAGTAATAATAGTAATTAAGTAATAATGTTTAAAATATATATAGAAAGAGTTCTAATGTTTTCCAAAATAGGACCTAATCAAGATTACAGGAACTAATAAAATATATTTTTCTACATTAAAAAGTTTTTTTTGCTTTATCGGACTAGGGCGGGCTTAAGGACTTTCTGCTCTGGGTATGTCGAAAACTATCTTCGCTAAATAAGTTTTTTTTCGAATATCAATAAAATTTTTAGGATCCGTAATTTTTATACAAAATTTCTTAAATCTCAGTTTCTTAAAACTTTTGCTAGTATCCATCAATTATAAAATTTATTTGTTTATTTTTAAAATAAAATTTTAAAGCAAAACGTTGGGCGGTAAGGTGGGTGACTTCTCCCATTTTTTGTTACCGAGTTTACATTTTTGGTTTCCAACTTTATATCGAACCTCATAATATTTATACAAAATTTCGTAGTCGTACAGACTTTTCTTTCAAAAATATTAGCAGAAAAGTATAACACCCAGTATTTCTAGTTTTAGTTCCATAAGATTTTTATTTATTAACCGATTTTGACCATTTTCAATGGCCCACCTATATAACGTAAATTTAGATTAACAAAATCGGACAAGTTGTTATGACAACATAAGTGGAGAAATTTTTCAAAAATTTTTTTGGCTATTATATGTAGTTTTTTTAAACAAAAAAATTGCTATTTTCACGTAAAAAATATATTTTTTATTTAACTTTTTCGTTATAACTCCGAAACTACTGAACAAAAAAAGAAAAGCAATGTATAAAGGGATTAAAGGTTATGTATAAAGGTGATGTGTACTGGAACCATAATACATCAAATCTAGCCTTTTTTGCTCTGGACCTGTGTAATGAAAATTTTATGCTAATGGTTATGTTAATCCTTGTTTGGTCATGTGGGAAGCAATTTAGTGTAAAATCGATCTCAATATTTATTTCATTAACTAAATATCTTTAATAAATTTAAAAATCTCGTGAGACATTTATTTATTAATCGATAAAATTAACCTTTTTTCTAAAATTCACCATTAATTCACATGTTGGACGCAACAACAACATTTCCTTATTAACGATTTATGAAGCAGAGTCTTTTGAAATATGTATTTAAACATCAACATTTAAAAAATCGTTCAAAATGTTGTCTTTGATTGTGTTCGACCCAACTATGAAGTGGGTTACAAAATCAATAGAAAATTATTATTATTTTTTTTTTTTTTCAACCAATCACTTGTATTATAACAGGCAGTTTATTTAATGACAGTTTCGTATTTCTTGGCCCTTATATGCGATGATGATTACTACTAGAATAATTCGTTTGTAAGTTATTACTCTTTGCTAGGTAATAATCTGATATTAAGGTATTTGTAAAATATTAAATGTCTTAAAACTATAATAAAAATGTGCATATGTTACATATTCACCGATTTAGAGATATATGAAATTAAGTGTAGTAATATTTATATATGTATATTTAATAAAATTTATTACTTACAAAACTCATCATATCCTCGAGTGGTTCATATATAATAAAGTCTGCAACAAAACTGGCACATTCTTCAGCATTTCGAATTAAAGGAGTATGAAGAAATGCTGTGGGACGTATAGTTGTACATACAAATTTCTATCATTAAACAATAATAAGATTTAATTTTATTTAATGAAATGTTTGTTGCTGTCTTAGTTGTTACCTGTACATTACATTCATTCGGAACGGCTAAAACGAGTGGACGTCTTTTACTATTGTTTACAACAAACTGATGTCGAAAATTTTCTGCGTATAGTAGCAGAAGACGTTCTTTAGGCGATAGTGTATAATACGATGGAGGATAACATTGAACAGAATCCTGAAATACTTCTGTTGTTTCCGGAAAAGATAAATCAATGCGACCGACTTGAAATGGATCTTCAGACTGAAGAGGCTCAACCACTAAATCAGGAAATTCTTCTTCTTCGCAGCTATCCTCTTCCTCCTCATATTCAGCTTCCAATTCTTCTAAACGAGCTGCTTCTCGGTGAGCCTCTTCAATAGCTTTGAGTTGGTCGTCATGTTTATGTGGATCAATTTTAATTTTTGCTTTTGAAACAAGCGGCATTTTTAATGTTTAAAAAATTATTAAAAAATTAGAAATTTGAATTTAAACAATAATTGGTTGTCATGTGAACGTAACGTTTCGTGTCTATGGTAATCAGTGTTGCCGTTATTTTAATTTTGTTTATATTTTTTAAGTACTATTTATAAATCATTCTGTTAATTTTTTATTAACCTTTAACACCTGGGGTCGATTCTGGTTCTGTGAAACGTTGAAAAGAAAAGTTTGTTCATACCTTTATAGAGTTTTTGATTCTCGTTTAGTGTAAAAATGATAAAAAAAATTCAAATATTTTCATATGAAAAGAACAAGTGGAATGAAACAAATTTTTTCACAATTTCTCAGTGATATGATTCTTGTTCTCTGTAACCAGTTTGTAAAAGAAGCTGTCAAAAAAGTTTTTCATTTTGTAACAATATTTTAAAATTTAAATTTTAAACGGTGAAATAGATGGAAAAAGCATCAAGAGCGCAAGCAGCGCAGGCGAAAATCAAAAAAGGAATATTTGATAAAAATATTGTTGGAGGAGAAGTCTCGGACATGGCCAACGATAAGTCAATAACATGTTAAAAAAATTACATAATCATACAAACTTCTAAAAAATGCATTTTTACAAGGTTTGTAAACTGCGGATGGGTGCTTATGGATAAGACGACAATAAAAGCTGGAAGAAAATTAAGCGGCGGACCCTTAACGCTTCTTGGTGCTACCTACAAAAAGACGGTCCAAAACATGGAAAGAAGTATTGGAGTGAATTTGAAGTAAATTATGATTTTTTGCAATATTTGCATTTAAATTAAATATTTAACTTTTAAATTAAACGTTCAAGGGCTCAATATCACTCGTACTCAACAATAATTCGGAAACAAACTGAGCAAACAAATGGAAATTAATGGACTTAAGTCGCCGTAAAAGCACTTTCGTCCTCTAGAAGATGCCGTGTTATAAAAAAACAACCCTGGTGGAAGCGGTAGAAGAGAGATGGAACTCCGGAAGATAGGATTTGAAAATTATTTTTTTTTAAAAGTAGAAAGTTTTGAACGAAGAGTGAAACCAATTGTCGGCAACGACGAATACATGTTGGAGACTCCTGCAACTACTTTCAACGCTTGCTGCCTAACTCTAACAGAAAACAAGACAATCAATGACAATCAATATAAATCCACAAAGTGCTCCTCAATCGTCACCTCGAAACTCGCAATATATTCCTATAAAATGTGATAATATAGATGACATTACTCATGTAAAACTTTAATAAAGTTCGCTTACCTTTGCTCATCCCGAATTTCTTGAGATAATTCAATTAAAACCAATAATCCTGCCATTTTTTTAGATTTATTATATTTTGTTGTTCGACATTTGTATTTGTATTTGACTTTTACATTTTATTAACATAGGTACAAAAGTTTCACAGCTAAAATGGAATGAAACATTTTTTCATTAAAAGAACGGGAATCGCAATTTGTGTAATTGTGAAACGATAATATGAAAAGCTCTTATGAAAATGAAAATAAAAAGTTGTTTTTCATTTCACCGTTTCACAGAACCAGAATCGATCCCCTGTACTTGAAAACGTTCCTTTTTAAAAATTATTTATGTTTTGGATAATGAAAAATGTATGGGAAAGCATGTTAAAAATAACTATTTTTGCTTAAAAAGACATGACAGTTTTGTCAAATTGTTTCAAAATTCCTTATTCTTTAAAATAAAATTACCTAAGCAAAAGGAAATGACAACATTGAGTTTCTTTTCGTAAATAAAAACTGACAATAATATTTCCGAACACATTTCTAATACAATAATAATAATAATAATAATAATAATAATAATAATAATAATAATAATATTTTGTTTTTGTTAAATTCGAATTATCAGCTAATTATATTCCACAAGTGACTTCAAAATATACCATTTGAAAATGAAAGAACGAATTAATGTATTTCTATTCGTAAATTTTAAACAATTATTCGACAATCATCTAGAAGTCAATAATAAGTGACGCCTGGAAGATTGGCAACAGATTTATCTTTCATATATTTTAAGAGAACTATGTTATAAGATGAACTGTCAAAAAATAGACATACACGAATGTTTGTCTGTGTATTTTGGAAAGTGACAAGCGGTTCGTTGGCCACTAAGAACTACTACTAGTTACGATCAATTATTTCGCCATGTTTAGACATGGCGATCTCAATAGTAGTTTGGAAATTTACAGTTTTCGTCTCTAGTATTTTTTTAGTACGAAGAAGTTAAAAAAATATGTACCATTATTTAGTCCGCTGTAGGCCCATTTCACACTTTTCTGCTGATATCTCTTAAATAAAAGCATGTGCGAAAACGAAATTATGTAGAAATAGTTCAAGGGCGAATTTGAAAAAGTTATTTTTCTTGCTTCGTTTTCTCAACATATTTTACATATTTACTTTGGGTCAAAAATAACATATGTATGTTTGTGTGCCATGATAAACTTTCTACTTTTATAAAATTATAAACAGTATATTATGCAGAAATAATTTCATGATATATGATTTATTGCGATTAAAATAAAAATTAATTTTATGACGTTATAAAATGTATTACACAACATTCTACGGTATAATTCAATAACTTTTATTATCATCTAAACATTTTTGCTTAAATTAAAGTAAGTTAATTTGTAGATGTCTGCCACAAATATGTATTTTAGAAAACAATTTAGGCCCATTATTATAGCATTCCAACAACTAAAGTTAAGATATTATCGTTCACTTTAGCTGGTTGTTAAGCCAAAAAGTAATCGGTTTTTGCTTTGATATTGCTGTATTATCAAAATTATAAAATTTACCTTAAAACCGTTCACACTAACGGCGAATTACTACATTACATACTTTTAGTAAATAGGTAATATTACTTTACATATTATATATGATAATGGATTAAGTGCAATGCAGAGAATTACGCCGAAGGATTCTAACGGCGGCGGTGGCTTTGCTAAAATTGTCGGCATCGGCTCAAAATTGGCTGTTATCTGGATGAAAAATGCATTATGGTTTCAATGACCACTTTGGCCAAAATCACCAAAATGGAAAAATAACATGTTGTCTTTTTTTAAATATGATTTTAGTAAAATCAAAGCAATTTTACTATTCCTCTCCTTTATTCTCTCATTTTCTATTCATATCATTTTGACATTGTGTGCAGTAGTTTTACACTAAAAAAATACACTTTGAAACATAGCTTTATAATTATGCTGTGATTTAACCCAAAGGCGTGAATTTTCTTTAGCAGCATTAAATTTATATTATAACAGTTAAATTTTAGTAATATCTGCTATTTTATTTTGTAATCTAGGCTTTTTATTCATTGGTTAGACCTACAAGAATTTCCAATGCTAACTTAAATGGAAAAGATGGTATTGAAAACTGTTGAAAAAAGGTACCCTTTTACACATATTTTTAATTTGCCTAAGAAACTGAACTTTGACCTGTTGTATTGTGAATACAAAACTTAATTTTTTGCGTTTTGGAGTGTTTACAACAAAACTACGATAGTTAAAACACAAATAGAAAATGTTACCAAAATTGATTTTGGCCAAGAAAAGTGGTCGGCGAATCTATAGGGCATTGGTTCACAAATGTGGTTGCAAGACCATTAGATGTATGGGGGTCCGAAGACCGTTTCTTTGAACATTATTTATAAGTGTTTCCTAAAAGATTTATAGCATACATTTTTGTATTTTTTAACCTCTAATGTGTCAAAACAATGTGTTTGAACATTATTTATATTTTCAAAATTATTAAAAAAGCATATATGATCTTGACACAGCTCTTCTCCATACACATGTAAAATTTAAAGCTGGAGCAGTGTTGTCAGTAGAAATTTTTAAAAATACCTACGGCTGATGAAAAAATCGATTTTTCCTACGCGTCCAAAAAATTTTAATTAGTTCTTTAAGATTTCTTTCTAATCTTATCGTATAAAAATGCTAATTATCAACCTCCAAAAATTAAACCTAAAAAAAATTATATTTTACTATGTCAGCTGATATGTATATTTTAATACATTGCGTTTTTACTATTTTATTAACAAAACGAGGCAGGCGCGGATGCAACTCAATATTTTGGGAGAGGAAAATCGAATGATTTTCTTAACATTTTCATTAAACTGTATGATTTAGTGTAGATTTTCCATTAAGCATTTTAATTTTGTGGAGGGAAATTTCCCTTTTTCCCTCCCCGTGGATCCGCACCTGGATGAACGAGCCAAATACTAAAGATTTTTCTTACTGTTAACGGTTTAAGCTTTTCCTGTTAGATGGATCAAAATGATCCAAACAGTTTGTTTAATTTCTTGTTTAAAATTGTTCTTCAAGATAACATTTTCATAATAGGGGATAAAATCTACATTTTATATTTAATGATAAATATAATATTGTAGTAACTTGTTTTTATATATTTTAGTTGTTTAATTATTTAACAAAATAAAAATAACTAAATTTATATTTCATAATAAAATTTTGAAATTTATCAAAGCTTTATTGAAAAAATTTTCATACAAAATTTGGTTAATATAAAGTTTATAAATTTAAAAATTTTATTATGAATAAGGCAGTAAATTATATTTTCTCTCATTTATTATTTGTTTATACATTTTATTTCTTGCAATTAGAAAGTATTTCTGCACAATTGAAAATAAGATTTTCTATTTAAATTTTAGAAATATCATTGGAAAATTAGATTTTTCATTTAAATTTTTGAAAATAAAAAAATTCTTCACAGAAAAAAATATTACTAAAATTTTTTTTATTAAATCATTATTTGGTTTAAAATAAAATTTTATTAAATAAATTATTTGATTTTAATACTTCGATTTATTGGTTTTAAATAATTTCAAAACCAATATAAAAAACAAAAACAATTTTCTGTATTATGACAGTTTGAAAAAAAAAATAAAATTCATTTATACAAATTGTGGAATGAAAAGATATAAAATACAACATTTGAAAGATTTTAGAGGTAAGTTATCTCAATTTTCTTACAGATTTTTGTAATATTTATAATAATTGATATTTACATATGTATCTTATAGATGATCTAAAAATAATAGGACATGAATATATATCCGTTCGTATGTATGTGTTTGTCAAATTGCTACCTCTTTAATAAAAAAAATATTGGTAAGTTCTCAGTAGANNTACAGTGCTAAAAACTTACCTACGTACATATTTTCATGGGTAAAAACAAAGGTTTCAACCCATTGCTTAACTTAGAACTCTTGGCGTCCTAAAAAGGAAGCTAGGCTAATGGACATTACACAAAAATTTCATGATATGCATGTACACATAAGAGAAAAAATACATAAAGTACACTTGACACATTAAATTATCCTGGCTGTTCAGGAACATTTTTTAATCTAGACCAGAATCATACTAGATAGTGCCATAGTAACCATGGATATTAAGTCAATTTCTAAAGCGTCTGATGTCCATGGATAATATAATATTGGATATT
>MINK01188028.1:7781-18193 GCA_001735545.1 Phormia regina
GTTCTTTAGTCACTGAATTATTTAAAAAAAAAAAAACGCTTTTGAAGCATTGTGCAAATCTATAGTGTTATAGGACATCAAGTAAGAAACGTGTTTTAGAAGTTTTCCGAACCTTAAAAACTTTAAAAAATTTTAAATTAAAATATATGGGTCCGCGTAAGATTCTGTGCTGGTGTATATATACATATCATATTGTTGTCCGTCTATCTGTCTGTTTGTATGTTTACTGATCTGCCCGTCTATTTATTGTCATCTGTCTGTCTATCAGTCTGCATGTTTGTCTGTCTTTCAGTCTATCTGTCTGTATGTCTGTCTGTCTGTCTATCTGTCTGTCTGTCTGTCTGCCTGTCTATCAGTCAGCCTCTTCGACAATCTGTCTATCTAACTGCTGAAAGCAAAAAAAATATTTTTAAATAAATTTGTAGATAGAGCACCAGTTTCCTACCACAGCGATTGTGAACATTTCTCAAGCCATACTTAAATGTTTACATATAAAGTGTGGGCCTATTGTTACTTATTCATTCCACAAAATCAAATCACTTCCAAATCTTTGTTATAATAATTTTGTATAAATAATTATCTTAAAAGTTTCCACTTTCTTTCCTTATAAAAAAATCTCTTAATTTTATCCTAATTACATAAAAATGTATACAAAAAAAAGTATAATTTTCACCACAACTGTATAACCCGCATACACGTGCCATATAGCAAAAGGATTAAAAACATTTGACAAACAAACATAGATGGGATTAGAAGAATTGACTACCTTTTAGTTTAATATAAAATATCACCCACTCACACATATACATATACGTTATACTTATATGTGTTTATTTGCACAAATTAATGGTTTTGTAAATAAAAATGGTTTTATTTAAAAGTTTTAATGTAATTTTCTTAAGAAAATCTTTGATAATTTAATGATTTCACCTTAGATTGTCTTCTTCTACATGTTTTGAAAAGGCAGAAAAGTATTTGTAAATAAATGAGGGCTTATAAATATTTAATGAAATATATAAATAGATATTGTAAGAGGGCTAAATTAAAAGTTTTTTAAATGAAAAAGAAGAATTTGAAAAAGAGCTGAAAAAGTCATGAATTTAACATTATGTTGTAATTGAAAGGAAGCACTTAGTGGTACAAAAGAGCTGCAAAAATTCGTTTCTTAACCCGCAGAATGTTCTTCTTTTATATGCTTAATTCATTGCTATTTAAGGACTTTCCTTTGAAATATTTTAATAATTTTTTTTAACAAAAAATCCGCTTTAGCCTTATTAAAACCCAGCAAAAAAGGAACTGGAATAGAGCTGAAAAAGTCATGAATTCAACATTATGTTGTCATTGGAAAGAAGAACTTAGTGGTGAGCAAGAGCTGCAGAAGTTCTTTTTTAAGCCATGGTTGTCATTGGTAGGATGTCCTTCTTTTATACTTATTTTTCAATGCTTTTGAAGTACTTCTCTTAACACTATGTTTATACAATTTTTAAACAAAAATTCGGCTTTACTATCCACTATCTACTATCCACAAAACTTAAGTTAAAAAATTTAAATGTACTTCAAAACTAAACCCCGTATTCTCTTATAACTAAAGGCTTATTTCCGTTAAAATTTACTACTAGATATGTATATGTATTTATGTCACAAGTACTTGTATGTTTGTATATGTAAGTAAAAAGAATGTTATTAAAAGCTAATGTGGTGGTTGCATGTGTTAATGATGATTGTATATAGTTGTATATGTATGCTTATGTTAGTCAGGTTGACAAGGTTATTATTATTGTATTTATTTCTCCTAAAGAAAAGCTTAGTATTTGTAATAGAGAAAAAAATATAAGCTAAAACTATTTTTATTTCATTTATTAATGTTAGTGCGAATATTTTTCTTTTATAGAGTAGGTTTCCGTTTTTATATATTTTGCCTGCTAAGCTTCTATATTAAAGTACTTATGTATCCGTAAATGTCTTTGTCCTTTTGATTATGTCGTTTCGTTTTCTAGCATACATTTACAGACATCTAAACATACTTTGTGTAAAACAATGACTCATTAAGGCTCATCTAAATTCTAATGAGATTCAGTAACCATTAAAAAGGGTTTTCTTTTGTATTTGTTTTTATTTTTCTTTCTTTACTCTGCCATTCTTAGTTTCTTTTACAGTTAGTTTTCCTTTTTTATTGTTGTTATTTTTCTATTTTTTTATATTTGTATTAAAGTTAGTTTTCTGTGCTTTCGTCAACAACTTTTGTTTGCTACTTTTTTTGGTTCCTTTTTTTTACTACAATTGTTCTTATTTATACAAGCAAACACACACACACATATTGTTTTTAAGTTTTCTAGCTTTTACTGCTTCATTAAGTTTTTTTGTTTTGTTTTCACAAATTTAGCAATTTTTATTTTTTGTTTTTCTTCTGTTTGAATTTTTTTGTTTTTCTTTTATAGAAATGTAAATTTTGTGCAAAAGTTGCTCTTTTTTTCCTTTTTTTGGAACGAGGTCGTTGAATTAAAGATGTTTAACTTAAAGTGGTCAAACAATGTAAGAGGAAAGTTAAGAAAAACTTTGTTAAAATAGAATAAATACTAACATAAATCGTTATGGGTCTAGACAGATTTGTGACGACAAACGATAACGTTATCGTTATCGTATGCAAATGATATGTTTCTTTCTAAGTGCGTGATTTTTGGCAGTAATTTTTATGTGAAAATTTTTATTTAATAAGAAAATAATTATATACAGGACATTTTTTAAAAGGTATTATTATAGAGTGCACTAAATATTAATAATTAATATATGTACATATTTAATTAAAGGTTTTAGTTTTCTATGTCATGTTATTTAAAGTAGAAAATATTGACATCACTGTTTGTATTTGTTTATGTATTTCAATCATTTAACTTTATGTGTAGATAGTTATATACATTGAAAGCATCAAGTCACTAAATCAGTGATCTTTTTGGAGAGAAAACATTTTTACAATTTTCTTTTCTGTAAATATTTTTTTCTCCAAATAGATCACTGCTTTGGTGAATTAAAACCTTCAACGTTTCTAACCATCTACACATAAAGTTAATAAATATCTTTAAAAGGAGCATAAATTTTTAAAATCTAAAATTTATGAAGTAAATAGGATCTTTATACAAAATGACTAAAATATTGACCTTTAACCTTTATATATACTACATTTATAGCAAATAGATTATAAAATTACAAAATTAACAAATTTATTTCCACAGCAATATATTTCGAGCTTTTTATTAATTTAGAGTTATGTAGTTCAAGAATGAACTAACCTGCGAACCAAAAAATCCTTCCTTGCAAATCTGCTTATAGAAACTAAAACAGTGGCCGGATTTTTCAAAGTGATCTTTTTATTAATGCTAATGTCATGTTTAAGTTCTTAACATAAAATAATAAAAAAGTTCCTGTCACTTGTTTACTCGAACAAGTCCATTTATTTTTAAACTCCGTTTTTTTTTATATATATACTGAGCTTTTAATGTCCTTTAAATTATTTTTCACTAGAGTCCAATATGTTTCAATTTAAGTACAAACACTAACAATTTCTTTATTACAACAAATTGTTGTTATGAGCAAAAGCGGGAACACATCAGAAAATGGGGGATATGCAGAATTTTATTAGGAAAGNAAGAAGTCGTTGCCAACACACTCATTCACGAATATTTCTGCCTTAATATAACCTTTATTTAAAAAATGAAGAGCTTCATTCCTGCTTATGCATATGACTTCCCAAAGCAAAAATTTGTTGGAAATATTGATTTCTTTAATACATGAACATTTTCTGTCAAAATCTCTCTAGCATCTGTGACATAAAATTCCTGGCAAGGAAGTTAAAAAATCATCTTCTTACAGAAAAAAATAAAAATCCGAAAAAAACGTACGAAGAACTTTCGTGTTATTTATTTCCTCCAAATTCTCGCTTGCGTTTCTATTAGGATTTCTTCTTTGCTTTATGAGTCTTCAGACTATATTTCTTTTCAAAATTTCTGATAAAGATTTAGAGCAATTGACTTTTGCAACACTTTTCTTCCAGAAAAGAGGTGAATTTCTCTGAAAATCTTTTCTATTTTGCTTGAGTCCTATAGCCTGAAGATACTATTTGTCTTCCATTACCAGGTTACCATTCAATGATCATGACTTCTTTGTATAATCATATAATCCAAGAAATTACGATTACTTTCCTAGCAATTGTTTTATATGATTGTTACAAGACTTCATGGAAATTTTGAATTATGTGTTCAGGTGTTTATTGCTAAACTTCCATTTTAAAAAAACTACATGTTGCACTTACCATGAAACTTATCACATGGCAAGTGAGCATAATGGCAAATACAAAAGAGTTAACAAAATTTAAATTTTTCACCACATCAAAAGTTAAAAGCCCAAGAGCATGTACGGATTTTTTCGTGCACAGTACTTAATTCACTCAACTAAGGGAAATGAATCGTTAATGTTTTTTTTTTTTTTAATACTGAGCAGTTGTGCTTAAAACAAAGCTATTACGTTATGTAAAAAAACAAAACAGAAAACAGGGAATGGTTTTAATAAACAAACAATTTGAACTTAGATCGTTCTTTTTGCTTCTTTTGCTTAGTTGTCTTCCAACAAAAATGCTTCACAATTTAAAAAAAAAAAATTGCTTTTTTTTTTACTTAGCGGGGGGGGGAAAAAAAAACAAAAAAAAAAAACTTATTCTATAACGATATTTTTTCACTAAAAGCTTCATTCCTGGAAAATTAACAAAAGCGAAAATAGTCTAATTGTGTGATATACTAAAAAATCAACTAGAATGAACTCAATTTTATACATTTTATATTTTCATTCAGTTTTTTTTAATAAAAAAAGCAATTTGTTTACATTATGTTTTTTGCCTAGGCAATTAATTTAGGTTTGATAACAGCAGGGTAATATAATGATAAACAGTGCTTGCTTTTGTTTGTTGTTTGTATGAATCCAAATACCAAAGGGTTATTAAAGATTCGACCAAACATTTATTTGAAACTAATTTGTTTCGATTGAAAAAATCTTTCACACAAAAAAAAGTAAAAATCGGACTTCAACTTACGAAATTGTTTTATATTAAAAATTATTTTTTAATTGATTTTGCATCTTAATCATCAAAATAATAACTATTAATAACTACAAATGATGATATTATTACAAGTCTTTTCTTAAAAAGGCATAATGAGCAAAAAATGTGAAATTTATTAAAATCTCGTTTTCATTTCGTCTATTTTTATAAACAAATTTTTATAACTTTCTTTGTATTTTTTTTAAATCTGTCAATTTATTTCAAAAAATTGTGTTATCATATTAATAAATATTTTAATTAAATTTCAATGCAAAGTGGTTAATAATTTTATAAAATATTAGATTTCTAATTTTTTTTTTTTTTTTTTTTTTTTGAAAAAATTATAAAATTTACATTTCGAAATTTTAATTTCAATTTTTTATGTTTTATTGAACAAATTCAAAAAGTCATTCTTGAAGATGTTCCACAAAATGTGGTACAATTAAATAATCTTGGCAAGAACAGAAAATGTTGTTTTTTAAATATGATATTTTTTAAATTAAACTTTTAACTACTTATATTATGACTTCTTGTCGATCATTAACATAATAATTTCTATATAACATATTTATTATTTAACATGTATGTTGTATGTTTGCACAAAACACTATATTTCTACAAAATAAACTTCATTATGTTAACATTTATAAAAAAAAAAAAAAAACTTTTAAGACATATTTGAAGGGAAAATCAGTTTAAAGTATATAATTCTTATTCTTCTTTGCCATATTAAGCATAAGTACTTCTTATTACATTAGACTAGTCTTATAGACAAGGATTTATATAGATATAAAGGATATAAAACAATAATAAAGTTACTGCTAAGTAGATGTCTGTAGTTCTATTTAGTAGTTGCGTTTGTATAAATATATTCAACATTTAAAGGAAGGCATTCAACATTAATGTGTTATAGTGGTAGGAAGAATTTAAAAAAAATTTATTATACGTTATAAGGATATAGAAGACCCCAGGCAAAGTGCTTTAAGCTTAAATATATAACATAAATAAAATTCTAAAATTGCGTTATACCTTTAAAAATAGAAAATAAACAATTTTAAATTTTTTATGGGAAAAAAAAGGGGGGCCCCCATATGGTTTTTTAATAAATAAAATGCAAAAAATGTTCAAATCTTATACACTTCTGTTTGCTGCGGTTCTATTTAACCTTTATAAAATCAGTCATATTATATCTATATTTACTTATATACAAAACAATATAAATTATTAACTTAATTTTTTTCTCTGATTTATGATTAATTTAGCAAGACATAAATGCGTTTATTACAACTACCACCTATGATATCTTTATACACATATATACACCAATCATATAAACACAATACTATCAACCGGTATCTGTTAAATAAACCATAGTTTATAGCTGTAGCTGTTAGCAGTGTGTAGTAGTAGCAAACTTAATTAACTCATTAAAAAAATGCTAGTTATTTTTCTTTTTATATTTTCCCTTCCACATATTTTCTTTCTTAACTTATAGCGTCTTTCACTCTTTGTATATATAAGCCATAAGGATGTTAAAACAACTAAAAGGTAAAAGGTTTTTTTCTTTTACTTTTTTTTTGATTTATGTTTCTGTTTATTCATTCTTAATAATAGAACAATACAAAAAGGGATATTAAAGGAAGTGTTGTTGTTTTTTATTTTCAGCTTTTGTTTTTTATAATTTTTATTATATATTATTAAATCTGTGTATACTTAAATGTAGTATAAATATGTATTTATAAATAAGTGTAAGTAAAGGTGCAAATTGTATTGTGTATGCATACGTTACGAGGTTAAGTAGTTAAAGACTTTAGGAAATAAAACTCGTGTTGATGCAATTTTTGAAAAAAAAAAAAAAAAAGTTTCATCACGATTTTCATGAAATCCATTAAAAATCTTACATTAAAAAATCTTTCATTAAAATATCTTTCAAATTGTAAACTACAGTCCAATTAAAATGTTTACATTAATAAAGATTAGACAGAAGGATGGACACCACTAAATCGGTTTGTTAAACTATTTAGTGCTAAATTATACACTTAAAGGAAAATAATTAACATTAGGCTATAAGTATTATCAAAATCATTATTAACTTTTTTATCTAAAAATTATACATAAATCAAACCAAAGTCCACATATAACATTATTCTTTTCCAGTATATGAAATCTTCTTTCAAACTATAAAATATGTATTCAAATTGGTCAAACAATTTTTGGACTTATTCCAAAATCGAATTTGAATTTAATTTGTTTATAATTCGATTAAAATGTTTACATCAATAAAAGTTGGCCAGAAGGACTCACATCACTAAATCGGCTTGTTAAAAAAAGATAATAAAAATCATTAACAGAAATACTATAAAATGGTATATTTTGAAATGTTATATACGTCTAAGTATTAACGTATTTATTTTTTCCAGGATACCAAATTTTCTCTCAAAAGGACCTCTATTTAAAATCAAATATAAAATATTTATCAAAATTATTTCAATCCAATAGGAATATCAAATGAAAGCTAAAAATCTCAGAAATATAATAAAGATTTTTCTGAAATATTGTAGCATAAAATATTAAGAAAATGTCCTTTATATAAGGACTTTAATTAAATAATAAATATAATATCAAAATTTTTAAAAAGATATTTTCTTAATTTTATGTACAATATTTGAGTAAAGAATGTAAGTATACTCCAGAAACTTGTAGCATTAATTTGACATCCATATTGGGTCAATATAATCTTTATAAATATTTTATATTATTCTTAAAAATTGTGAATTTTCATGAATTTTTAAGTCCTTTTGAAAGGAAATTTTACGTCGTGGTGAAAAATTTATTTTACCAAAGATGGTGTGTTGTTTCATGCATATATCGATATTTTAATATCTGATATTGATTTTTACATGGTATTATATATTTCAAAACAAATAGTAAAAGGAGCATTATTAAAGGATATTTTCTTAAGTTTTTTGCACTGTAACAATTTAATAATAAATATTATTGTAAAGCAGGAACTCTTAGCTTCCATTTGATAACAATATAAATAAATAACAATATATTGTTGATACAATTTTGAAAGTTTTTTTAATAAAAAAAATTGAGGTCCTGGGGACTACTCAGTTTTAATACAATTGTCTAGTGTCATCCCGGTATTAATTTTTTCATGTTTGAGATTGATTGTTACACGACTGCCTTAATATAGTTTTTATTCTTTATTTATGTTTTCAAATGTCGTACATAAAGTTTTACAATTTTAAGATACCGAAATTTTATATTTTTTAAAATAAATGAATGAAGTCGACATAATTATATTTTCATAATCTCTTGGAAAAAAGATGTTTCGAAGTTTAAAAGTAATGTTTTTGTTATAAAAAATTTTATTTTTTTTTTGCCACAGTCCAATATTTTTATGCATGTATTCTAGTGTTTGTAGTATCAAAAAATATTGGTCTAAGACCCACCATCAAACTGCTTTATGTTTCAACTTAACAATGTCTGTCCGTCCGTCTGCCCATTAATATAAACCTTGTAACGTATACATAATAATATTACAATAAAACTTTCGATGCTGTTTAAAAACAGTACTCTTATGACATATGGAGCCCTAACCGTGAAAATATCATAAGTGTAACATACAAGACTTTACAGGAAAAGCAATTTTGTGTTTGTTTATACCATGTCATATGTATAAAAATGCCAATTATGTTACTATTGCTTTCGTTATCTGAAATGACACATGATATATCAATTGACAGATAACGTAAATGGTTCTATGTTATAGATTTTCATCAGAACATGAATTTCGTAAATTTTGTGGGTTACGATATTTTTGCAGCTATGGCTCAATAGGTTTTTTTATAATTCTATCAAAATTTTATGAAAATTTTACTTGAAGTTTCCTTGAAAAATATTTGAAATCATTTGGATTATTTCTATATTCATATACATTACAACAAACTGATCTATATTTTTACAATTGGAAATAATGCAAAAAATATGACCAAACAATTTTTTTAGTAGAAAAAGAGTATGAATTATATTCAATATTTGTTTGATGTAAAATATAATTTATAATTAATTTGTTAATAACTACATTTTTATGTTAAAACATTTATTCAATTATTTTAATCAATTATTTCAATCAATTACTTCAATAGTCAGTTATTTTCTTAATGAGTAGCTTTGTATAAAAATTGAAGTCCTAATTTCTTCAAAATATTAACAAGAAATAGAAAATATTTTTAATTTTTTTGATTATTTTCATATTCAATTCATGATTAAAATTTATTATTATTATATTATGATATATTAGTTCTACATCTAGTTCCAGAATTCCAAAAATAACCTGTACTGGTTCTCTTTTGGTTTTTGTTTGAAATTGTCACCTCCAGAACTAGTTCTGTGGAAATGTATCCAGCAAAAACTTCGCCTAATAAATAACGTGTCTTGTAATCGAAAATAATATGACTAATATAATGAATTTTGTTCGCGATGTCCAAAATTTATTTGGGTAACAAAAAAATGTTTGGAAGCTGACTTTTTTACTAAAAAAATTGGCTCGGTTGAGATTTAAACCCACGTATTACAATACTTTTTATAGCTACACTATAGTCGAATTATATTTCGATTCCGCAAAAAGTGGTTTTCATAAAGGGAAATAAAATAACGTTTGCCTTAATTAGAATTTGAATACTCAATAAATTTATGTACATATTTTTTTTTTTTTGTTGGACGATCTAGACAACTGACCATCGTAGAAACTAAATTACTTTCATAATGCAGCGAGTGGCAAATAAAACAATGTAATGCATATAGGAAACTGTTACTTTTAAAATTTGAAGCTATGTTTTTGTTGAGGTTAGCTAGCCAGTAAAAATTTTATAGAACGGTTCTAGAATTCGTTGTTTAATCAGTGATTTTTGTTTGAAATTGTCACGTTCAGAACTAGTTCTATAGAAGCGTTAGATAATGGTCTATTTCCTAAAGCCCCCTTTTTATATAAATTTAATTTTGTAAATACACTTTTTTAATATGTAAAATTTTTTAAACAAGGTTTTAAGATAATTCAAGATAATTCTTGACAACGATGCTTTTTATGGTCCAAGAACAAAATTGATGATAATCGATAAATCGATTAATAATGAACGAATTCATATTTCCATGACAACCAAGGATTCAAATCGTTAACTCTGTGGCAGCTTTTTAACACCCAGTACCTATTTCCCGCGAAAACACTGTGATTAAAATATTATTTTTGAAGAATTTAAATTATCATCAAAGTTTTTAGCTAAATAAGATTTATAGTTGTCACTTTTTATTATGTTCTTTT
>MINK01188029.1:0-18784 GCA_001735545.1 Phormia regina
TTTCTATAGTTTTCAAAAAGATATTTTTAATTTAGCAAAACAACTAAAATGTTAAAAACTATTAAAATATAAAAAAAAAAACATTTAATAATGTTTCATAAGTTTTTTATTAATTTATTTTTTATTTTTAAATTTATTAATTTTTATTTATTTTTATAATATAATTTTTATTATTTATTTATTTTTATATTTTTATATTTATTTATTTTTATATTTATTTGTTTATTGTTTTTTGCATTTATTTGATTATTTATTTATTTATTTATTTATTTATTTATTTATTTATTTATTTATTTATATATTTATTTTATTAATTTATTTTTATATTTATTTTATTTATTTATTTTTATATTTATTTTAATACTACTGGCTTATAGTAATGAAACAAACCAGTGTCTCTGCTGGGAATCGTACCCACAAGCCCATAATTGTTAAGCTAGTTTACTACCAATTAGCCTATTTGGTCACCCTAAAGTTTAAAATAAAATTTTTCTCATTATTTTCATTACATTCTTTAAGAAAATTAATATTTCTATAAAAAAAATGTAATTCCCAATTCAAAAAATAAAAATCCCTATATTGGGGATTATTAAAATTTTTTTTTTAGGAATTGTAATTTTTTGGCTTCAAATCATTATTTAGTTATTTTTTATATTAAAACATAAAAAAATAAATTCTTGTCAAAAATATTTTTTCCCCAGTTGGGATTTCCTTCATTAAATAAATAGGAATTGGTAATCATTTACAATAAAAATTGTAATTTAATGGATTTTCCCCTTTATTTTTAGTTTTCTTATAAAATATTTCGAATTTTCTTAAAATAAATTTAATTCCCCTAAAACAATCTCCTTTCCTTGGGGAATTTTGGGAAAAAATTTTAGGAATTGAATTTGTCTATTGGCTCTAAATTATTAATTAGTCCATTCCTTTTCAATTTTAACATAAAAAAGTGAACTCTTATCAAAAATAATTTTCCCCAGTGAATTTTTTTTTTATGTTAATAATGGGAATATGAACTAATTTCCAATAATAATCATAATTTCAGTCAATTTTCATTCTTTGCGAGTACTTTTTATAAAAATTGAAATTCCCGTTAAAAAATAAAAAAAAAAAAAAATAAAAAAATAAATAAAAATCTCCTTTTTGGGTATTTCTGAAAATTATTTAGGAGTTTTAGTTTTTTGGTTTCAAATTCGCATTCAAGCATTTCTTTTAATAGTAAAACATTAAAAAGTGTATTTTAAAGAAAAATAAAAACCCCGGTTGTGATTTCATTCATTTAATAAATAGGAGATGGTAATCATTTACAATAAAAATTATAATTTAATAGATTTTTCCTTTTTTATAAAATATTGAAAATTTTCTTAGAATAAATTTAAAATCAAATTTTTTGGGAATTTTGGAAAAAAAATTAGGAATTGTAATTTTTTATTGGCTTTGATCAGTCACTTTTTTATATTAAAACATAAAAAAGTGATTCTTACCAAAAATAATTTTCCCCAGTTACAATAAAAACCGTTAATTTTTCATTTTATTTTTAGTATTTTCTTTAAAAATTTAAATTCCCATTAAAAAATAAAAATCTCCCTTTTTGGAGAATTTTAAGAAAAATTTAGGTTTATGATAAATTGTTGGCTTCATAATTAATAAGCCAAGTTATTTCTTTATATTAAACATTATAAAGTGAATGTAAAGAAAAATAAAGTTCGCCCAGTTGGTATAGTTTTGTTTAATAATGTGAATGATTTTTTTACTTGATTTTTAGTTTTTTTATTAAATATTTTGAATTTTCTTAGAATAAATTAAATTTCCATTTAAAAAATAAAAATATCCTTAATATTTTTTTGGCTTTAAGAATTTTCTTTTATATTAAAACATTAAAAAGGGAATTTTAATGAAAAATAATTTTTCTTAGTTGGAGATTTTCTTTTCCATTTAATTTTTTTTATTAAATATTGTTATGGATTTATATTTATTGTTTAATATTTAAATTTTTAAAATGAAAAAAAAAAAAAAAATAAATAAAAACAAATGTAAAAAATATATTTCCCCAGTTTGGAATTTGTTAATTTAAAAGGGAAATTTTTATATTTTATTCTTTTAATTATATAAATTTTAATAATTTTTGTCTTCATTGTTAATTTAGTGTTAAAAATATTTGATTTTTGTAACAAAATTTAAGTATCTGGATAGTTAAATATTTATATTTTTATTTAAAAAATAGCCCTTTAATTCAATTAATTTCATTACTATTTAATTCCTTTTTTAATTATTCAATTAATTTCTTAATTATTTAATTACCTTCTTAATTATTTAATTAATATCACTACAAAATACATTCAAGCTTACATTTTTATCTAGCTTTAATAAACCAACACCCATATATTATTTATTTTTCTAGCCCCTAAAAATATGCTAAACATTAAATACCCTTAACATAAGAATTTTGTGCAAATAAATAAAAACAATAAACAAATATATACATACACACAATAACAAGTGGAGAGAATAGCAGTAGTAGAGCAGAGCAGAGCAGATATATAGAGAGTGTTGGAGAAGTAAGTAGTAGTGGAGAGTTGATTGTTTGTTTGTTTGCTAATAAAATCTGTTATACACACACACAAACACTGCATTTTTCAAAAAGTTTGATTAGAGAGCAAGAGAAGAAGAAGTCAAAGAGCAAGTGTGGTAAAACAGTTAAATGTGTATTGAAGAGTAATTTTAAACATAATACAAAGTATTGCCTGGTATACGTCTACGTAAAGGTGGTAATGGTGGTGGAGCATTATTATTTATATTATTGACAGAAGAAATACAAGTTGTAGAAGAAGAACAAGTAGAGGAGGAGGAAGAAGATGTTGCTGTTGAGGATTTTATGGAAGAAGTATTACAAGTCATAGTAGTTGTTGTTGCTCTTGTAGTTTTAAGATTATTATTAAATACACGTCTTGGTAATACATGTGGAGGATTTATTTTTGTAGTTGATAAAGTTGAAGTTGTTATAGTAGTAGAAGTAGTTAACGGTGGTGACTTTGTGGTTGTTGTAATAACTTTTTCAAATTGTTGTTGTTGGTTTTGTTGTTGATATTTTGCTGTTGTAGCCCAGGTTTTATTTGGGATAGGAGAAGAAGAGAAAGAAGAACAAGAAGAAGAAATATTTATAGATTTTGTTGTTGTTGTTTCTTTTGTATTTGTCAATGCCACCACCTTAGTAGGAAAATTAGTAGTAAAAGTAGAAATAAGAGTTGTTGTTGTAAAATTATTAAAATCTTTAGCGATATTTTGTTCAAAGTCCTTAACCGTAAGTGTAGGAATTGTTGTTGCTAATATAGTAGTTGGTGTTGTGGTAGTTGTTGTTGTTGGTGTAGTAGTTAATTTATTGTTTGTTGTAGTGGTTGTTGTTGTTGGTTGTGGTATAGGTGTTTTATTAAAATTATGATCATTTAATTTATTTATATTTGGATTTAATTTTAAATGTGTTGCAGTTAAAAGCTGTGATGAAGCAGAATTAAAATTATTTCTAGTTATTAAGGTGCTGCTGGAGCGGGTAACACACTTAAACTCCTCTAAGGGAGTTGTATTACAATTTCCTATTAGGGAGGTATTAGCAAAACATTTTTTGGTCTCAATTTGATTAATAGCATTTCCGGGGAATTTATTACAATCGTCGCTAGTAATTGAAGATGGATTAAGATTATCCTGGTGAATTATCTCAGGGAATTTTGCAGAATTTTCCCAAAAGTTTGGGGAAAGAGAATCTTCTTTAATGGAATTATTTTCCAGGAATATTTTGGCATTCTTAGTAAATTGAGAATTATCAGGGAATTTTAAAGAATTTCCCTTGAAATTATTAGGGATTTCAGTTGCTGGAGAATTATGGGATATTTTTGAAGAATTTTGCGAGTCTCTGTTTAAGTTAAAAGAGTTCAATGAAGCAGAATTTCCACAAAATTGTTGGAAACTATTACAAATTTCCAAATTGTTTGGAGAGATTTCTTTTTTCATATAAGAACTTTCACTAAATTGGGAATTATTTGAGGATTTTAAAGCAGTTCCCTTGAAAGTAGTAAGATTTTGAGAAATTTCAAAATTATCAAGCGATTTTGGAAAATTGTCGATCTTGTTATAGGAACCATTATAAATTTCCGAATTATCTGGATATTTTGGAGAATTCTCCTCCTTGACAAAAGAACTTTTACTAATTTGTGAATTATTGGAAGATTTTAAAACAGTTCCCTTGAAACTATTAGGATTTTGGGAAATTTGGTTAATATCTGCAGATTTTGGAGATTTTTCTTGAAATTTAGAGGGACCCTGTTTAACTGGAGAATTATCTGGTATTTTTGGTGAATTTTGGGAGTATTTAATTAAGTTAAAAGAAAATTGACAACCATTTGAGTTCCTTACAAAAGTCTCTACTTTGGCAGAAGAATTCTCAACAATACGACAAATTTCTGGCGTATTACTTTCTGGAGTATTACTTTTGCTAGAAGAATTTCTCTGATAGTTTATAGAATTTTCATTAATCTTGCAATTATTTGGAGATTTTGCAACAGTTTTCTCATAGTTATTAGAATTATTATTCGTTGGAGAATTATCAGCAATTTTTACAGAATTTGAGGAATATTTTATTAAGTTAAAGGAAATTTGGGAAGCATCTGAATTTCTTACAAAAGCTTCTACTTTAGGAGAATGATTTTGATCAAGATTAAACATCTCTGGGACAAAGGCGAGGTAATCTTCTTTAGAGGATGAATTTCTTTGAGAATAATAAGAGTTTTTAACAAAACTCTCCACTTTAGATAAAGAATTCTGATTAGAATTAAGAATTTCAAGCCCCTGGGATTGAACAGGGACCGAATTTTTATGAAAATAATTAGAATTTTCAGAAAATTTACTATTTTTTTTGGATATTTGAGAGTTTTTATTCCCAATCTCTTGGAAATTTTCGCTTAAATTATCAGACATTGTCTTACCATAAGGGGAACTTCCAGTAATAAAATTATGTGAAAAATTGTTCAAATTTCTACATACAAATGAAGAAGCCTCTAATTGACTGGTATCAGTGATCTTATATTTAGTATCTACAGCCAATTTCTTGTGACAACTTTTATCGGAAAAATTTTCAAATTTTGTTGGAACATTTGAGAAGGAATTAGATTTATCAAATGTTTTCGAAGAATTTATAGGAATTTCTAAAGAATACTTTGAAATTAAATTAATTTTGGAAGCTTTTGGAACATTTGAAGAGTTTTCAGGAGTTTGCGGACAGTCAAGGGATATTGAATAATCCTCAAGGGATTTTAAAGAATCCTCAAGGAATTTTGAAGAATTTTCGTAGACTTTTAAAGAATTATCGCACGTTTTGGTTAATCTTAAAGAAATTAAATTATCTTTTGAATTTGAATCACAAAAAGAAGTTCCCGAGTATTTGAAAGAATTTCCCAGAGTTGGGAAATTATCCCGAAACTTTAAGGAGTTTCCAGCAGATTTCAATAAGTTTTCAGTAGTTTGATAAGAGTTTCCTGGGAATTTTGAAGATTTCTCAAAGAGTTCTGCGGAATTTGCAGAAGTTTTTATTAGACCTACAGGAATTTTAGTAGCATTTTTATATGTTGTAACAGTTTGGGCATTTCCAGGGAAATTAGTAGAACTTTTACAAGTTGGGGCAGTTTGGGAAGATCTAAAAGAATCTCCAGGATATTTTGCAGGATTAACAAATGAGTTTGTAGTATTATAAGAAATTTTATGTAAATCTTTAGGGATTTCTGTGAAATTCGCAAAGTTTTTTGAAGTTTGAGAATCATTGGGGGATTCTAAGGAATGTTGAGAGATTATTGAAGAATTCTCAAGAAAATTGGAAGAATTTCTAGTGAATTTGGAAGAATTTTGGGTATCTTTAGTTGACCTTAAAAGAATTGGAAGAGAATCCTTTTCAATTCCCTCATTTGGGGATAATTCTGTGAAATTGAAAAAGTTTCCATGAGTTGAGGCATTATTTGAAGAGTTTAAAGAATTGTTAAGGAAATTTAAAGAATTCTCAGAGAATTTGAAAGAATTTTGGGGATCTTTTGTGGGACCTAAAGGAATTGGAAAAGAATCATTTTTATTTTCCTGATTTCCGGATAATTCTGTGAAATTTAAAAAGTTTCCAGGAGTTGAGGCATTATTTGAAGAAGTTAAAGAATTCTTAGAGAATTTGGAAGAATTCCCAGGCAATTTGGGAGAATTTTGGGAATCTTTAGACGGCCCTAAAGGAATTGATACAGAAACCCTTCTAATTCCCTCATTTTTAGATAATTCTGAGATATTTGAAGAGTTTCCAGGAGTTGGGAAGTTATTTGAAGGCTTTAAAGAATTCTCAGAGACTTTGGAAGGATTTCCATGGAATTTGGAAGAATTATTTGAATCTTTAGTTGAACTTAAAGGAAGTGAAAGAGAATCCTTTTTATTTTCCTGATTTCCGGATAGCTCTGCGAAATTTAAAGTGTTTCCAAGAGTTGAGGAATTATTTGAAGAGCTTAAAGAATTCTCAGAGAATTTGGAAGAATTCCCAGGGCATTGGGAAACATTTTCCTTTTTATTTTCCGGATTTCCCGATAGTTCTTTGATATTTAAAGAGTTTTCAAAAGTTTGTGAATTCTTGAACACTTTTAGGGAATTCTCGCCACATTCTAAAGAATTCTCAAAGACTTTTGAGAAATTCTTAGGGGATTTTGAGAAATTCTCAGGCAATTTCCAAGATTCCTCAAAACTTTCTTTACAATTGTTAGTATTTGAAGTATTTTTCACCATTTGTGGAATATTTTCTACGGATTGAAAATTCTCGGGAAATTTTTGCTTAAAATCATTAGAGGAAGTAAAACTTTTTATCCCTTTAAAGGAATTAGTTAAAATACATTCCTCCTCTAAGGGTTTAGAAAGTGTGGAAATGGTTAAAGATGTTACCACCAAAGGAGTAAAATCTGTTGCCCAACTTAAGCATTCTTTTGTTTCTAAAGAATTTTCCAAAGAAGTTTTTGTTTTCAAAGATTTGGTAGGTGTAGAAGAATAAACATTAAATTTTACTTTATTTGAAGAAAATCTAGGGTGTGAAGTGGAAGAAGTTTTTGAGTTTTGACAAGAAGATGCTGTTGAATTTAAATTTTCTTTAAAATTATTTGATTTATTTTCAATAAAACATTGAGACTCTAAAGATGTTAAATCAGTGTAATGTTTAGGGTATTTAGCTTGCAGTGATTTTAAAGCAGCATCTTCTGGTGCTTTCTTAGTTTTAATGCCAATTTCCTGCTCCTCTTTTTTAGTGTTAGACTCATATAATCTTTTAAAAGGACGGGGACTTGAATTAAAATTTAAATTCGTAGATTTTTCCTTGACACATAGTTGTTCCAAAGAGTTGTTACTTTTATTTGAAGTTTCAGAAGAAATTATTTCAGGACTTGGAACTTGACAAAAATTTAAATTATCTTTGGGATAATATGAATTAAAGCTAATTTCTTTGAATTGAAATCTAGTTTTAGATAAATATTCTTTGGCCTCAGAATTATCTTTTAGAATAAAATTTCCTTTGGTATTTAAAACTTCCTGTACTTTTTTTAAATCGTCAAAATTTTTAGCAGAATTTCCATTTATTTCCTTAATATTTTTTAAAGAATCGTTAGAATTTTTCTTTGTTTCAAATAATTTATCTGTTTTTTCCATGGTTTCTCTACAATTTTCTTGTTGTGCTACCAAATTTATATCAATATCAACAATTTCGTGTTGAAGAGATGCCATACGTTTTAATTTATTCGGAGAATTTTGTGTTTCAGAAATTTCCAAATCAAATGAATTTTGATTTAAATTTTCTTGGGGTTTATCTTTGTTATTAAAAAAATTTGGTAAATTTAATCTTTTATCTAAAAAAGGGTGGCAAGTTTTTTGCTGATTTATGGAGTCTAAAGAAAGTGCTGCCAAATTGTTAGCAATTTTAATTTGCTCACCATTTCTGTTGTTAGAATCTGGCATGATCTCTGCTTTAATTAAAAAATCAGGGTAAATTTTTGGTTCGTTTAAGGATTCTAAAGAAAGTGCAGCCAAATTTCTTTTAATGTAAATTTCTTTATTATTTGTTTTGTTAAAATCTGGTAACTTTTCTATTTTAAATAAAAAATCTTGTTGATTTTCTTGTTTATTTGGAAATTCTAAAGAAAGTGCTGCCAAATTTCTCTTAATTTTAGTTTGTTCATTATTTTTTTGTTTAAAATCTGGTAAATTTTTTGTTTTAAATAAAAAATTTGTTCGATTTTCTTGCGTATTTAAGGATTTTGAATAAAGTGCTGCCAAATTTCTTGGAATATTATGTTGTTGATTATTTGCTTTCTTGAAATCTTGTAAATTTTCTGTTTTGAATAAAAAATCTTGTTGATTTTCTTGTTTATTTGGAAATTCTAAAGAAAGTGCCGCCAAATTTCCGCTAAAATTAATAAGATTATTAATTTTTTTGTTAGAATCTTGTAAAATTTCTGTTTTAATTGAAAAATCGGAGTAAATTTCTGCTTTATTTAAGGAGTCTAAAGCAAGTGCTGCCAAATTTCTTTTAATTTTAGTTTGTTTATTATTTGTTGTGTCAGAATCTGGTAAATTTTTTGTTTTAAATAAAAAATCTTGATGATTTTCTTGTTTATTTGGAAATTTTAAAGAAAGTGATGCCAAATTTCTTTTAATTTTAGTTTGTTTATTAATTCTTTGGTTAGAATCTGGTAAATTTTTTGTCTCAAATAAAAAATTTATTTGAGTTTCTTGTTTCTTTGGAAATTCTAAAGCAAGTGCTGCCAAATTTCTTTTAATTTTAGTTTGTTTGTTATTTTCTTGGTTAGAATCAATTAAATTTGTTGATTCAAATAAAAAATGTGTTTGATTTTCTTGTTTATTTGGAAATTCTAAAGCAAGTGCTGCCAAATTTCTTTGTATTTCAATTTGTTTATTATTTATTTCGTTAGAATTTGTTAAATTTTCTTTTTCAAATAAAAAATTTGGGTAATTTTCTATTTTATTTAAAGATTCTAAAGAAAGTGCTGCCATTTTATCACTTGCCAGTATTGCCAGAGGTTTTATTTTATCTAAAAAAGCTGGAGATTGTTTATTAATGAAAGTTTCTTGAATTTCTTTAGAATACTCTTGGAGTTTTTCTTCAATTTTATTTTCTTCTTCTTGGTATTCTTCTTTTCTTAGACCCTCCTCCCCTGCCTCAAAATATTCAAATGAATTGGAATTTTCTGTAGGCGATTCCTCTTCATTTATTTGTCTTACTTTTCTCATTAATTTCTCCGATTTGGCAAATATTTTTCTATTTATTTCGGCCGTTTTCACAACATTTTCTGTTAAACTTATGGATCTTTTCATGGAACTTTTGGGTTTCATTATTTTTTCTAAAGATTTTTCACTAAAATTTTCATAAAATTTCATCGAATTTTTAAAAGTTTTCGAAGCATTTTTATATAAATTTTTTGATTTACGAAATGTGGCATAAGAATTAACATTATGTGAAGCCATTTGTGTTAAAGTTAATAATTTTTCAGTAGTTTTAACGCGAAAAGTTTTCGGTTTCTTAGAGGGTATTTTTTGGTTTGGGTCGTTAGGAGTAGATGCTGTATTGGATGGGGGTTTATCAGCAGGTTTTACTGACCATTTAGATTCTAAAGTATTACAGGCTGAAGCAAAATTATCTTCAGAATTACTTTCAGATTCAAGAGAATATGATTTATTCAAATTTTGTAAACAATAAGAAGTTTTAGATTTCTTAAGGGTCAATAGGTTATGAAAATCATATTGAGAGGGGCAATTAAGGCCTATGGTTATATCTTCTAAAATTTCAGAAGTTAACAAGTCCTCGTTATCGTTTTCTAAAGTCATATAATCCTGGGCATCTTCATAAGCATCCAAAGAATCTAAAGACATTTGTAGAGATTTATTTAAGTCTTTTAAAGGAGTTTTAGGATTAATTAATTCAATATTTGAGAGATTTTCTGTTGAATTATTTTTTAATTTTAAATTAAAATAAGTTTCATTGAGAAATTCTTTAAATTCATCCGTTAAATTTGAATTTGTAATGGAATTTATATTATCCATAGATTTAGAAAGAAAATGACTTAAAGTTTTAGTTTTGTAGGAAGAATCTAAGTTATTAACAGATTTTGAGTGTATAAATGTTAAGTTAACATTATTTACATTCATATCTATGTTATCAACAGATTTGCAACGTATTTTTATAAAGCTTTTGGTATTGATTGATTTAGAAAAATTTTCTCTACTTTTTTTATTACTTTTAGGGGAATTTATTAATTTTAATGAAGATTTATTTGTCGTTGTTATATTTCTATATAAAGAATATTCATTAAAATCTCTAATATTCTCATTAGAAATTGTTTTATGCTTAAAACTTAAACTCAAAGTTTGATCTTCTTGTAAATCGTCTTGTGATTTAGATTGATATTTTAAACGTTTATTTATTAAATTGTCTTTGATTTTAAAAGAATATTCTTGTAAATTTTCTGCATTTACTGATAAACTTAAAGACTCTTGGGAATTCGCCTTAGGATCTTTATTATTAAGAGATAAATTTTCCCAGGATTTAATTTCCCGGGGGGCTAAATTTTGTGTTATATGAGATTTGTAATCAGTTAGATAAGTTTTATTTAAAGTTAAACTTAATCTTTTTAAAGGTTTAGGAGGGTTACCATATGACTGATTATTTTCCAGAGAATTCTTAAGCTCCCAAGGCGTATTAGTCTCATTCAAAGAACATAAAGTTTGAGAATTTTCCATTTGTTTTGTGGTTTCCTTAGATTTTTGCTGAAAATTTGGTAAATTTTCTAAATTATTTAAGGCACCTAAAGAAAGTGCTGCCAAATTGCTTTCGGGATTATAAGTTTCATAGTCAAAAGAAGCCACACGTTTTAATTTGTCGCTAGTATTTAAAAACTTGGGTAATTCTAAACTTTTATTTGCATTTAAATTACAATAATTTTTTCTGGGAGAATTTAATGAAAATTTCTTTAATTTTAAAGAATTTTCTTGAGTTTTTAACAAAACTTCAGGGGTTTCTTGTAAATCTTTAGAATCCTTAACGATTTCTATTAATTCTGCTTTAAAATTTGATAAATTTTCGAAATGTTTTAAATCATTATTTAATTCCTCAGATTTGCTAAGAGTTTCTTCATTATTTAAGGAAAGTGCTGCCAAATCATTATCCACATAATTACCTTTAATGTCTAAAGTTTCTTCATTATATAATTTACCACAATTAGACAAAGATTGTTGTAAATTAAATTTTTTATTACAATTCAAACTCTTTTGTTTTTTGTCTGAGGAATCTAAAGAATTTTCCGGGAATTCCAAAGAATTTTCTTTAGTTTTAGCCTTAAAAACAATTTCATTTGATTTTGTTACAAATTCTTTTAATTCCTTTGATTTTATCTGTGTATCAAGAGAATTTTCTGGTTTATTTGAAGAAAGTGCTGTCAAATTGCTTTCTGAGTTACCAAGGGTTACCAAAGTATTTACATTTTCACAGCAGTTTAATGACAATTCTAAAGATTCTGAATTTAGTGAATTTTGTATAATTTTATGAGAATTTTGGCTTAATTCCCGATTTTTTAATATACTTCCTCTTTTTCTTGGAGAATTCTCAGCTTTTGCTGGGGATTTATTGGGAATATCTTCCAGATTATATGAGGTTTTCATAGAAAGTGCTGACAAGTTTGTTTTTATAACATTTATTTCATTTTCAAGAGTTGCCTTAGAATTTAAATTTTCATAGGATTTCCTTGTCTTAGGAAACTCTAAGGATTTTAAGTTTAAGGAATTTTGGGGAACTTCACAAGAATTTTGGGTTATTTCCCTCTTTTTAAATATAGCGTCGGCTTCTTTTTGGAAATTTTCAGCTTTTGCTAAGGATTTATCGGGCATATTTTCTAGTTTATTTGAGGATTCTCCAGAAAGTGCGGCCAAGTTAGACTCCATGACATTTAGTTCATTTTCTGGAGTAGCCTCAGCTTTAGCTGGGAGTTTATCGGGCATATCTTCTAGTTTATTTGAGGATTCCATAGAAAGTGCTGCCAAGTTAGACTCCATGACATTTACTTCATTTTCAAGAGTTGCCTTAGAATTAAATTTTTCATAGGATTTCCTTGTTATAGGAAACTCTAATGAGTTTATGTTTGAGGAATTTTGGGTATTTGTATCAATATGTTGGGACATTTCTTTAACATTCATTAAACTTTTAGATAAATTTTGAGAATTTGGGAATTTTTCTGAAAATTTTTTCATATATTCAGATTTATTTAAACAATCTGATGAAAGTGCTGTCAAATCTAATCCGTTGGCATTTGTTTCAAGGGATGCCATATTTTTTAAATTTTCTGTAGATGATATTGATTTATTATTAAAATTAGAATTTAACAAATCTTCCTGACTGTCAAATGTTTTTAAAGCGAGTGCTGCCAAGTTGGTCTCCATAACAATGGCTTTATGTTCAAGAGATGTAGGGCATTTTAAAGCTCCCTTGGAGGTTATTGATTTGTAATTAGAATTCGTTTCTAAATTTAAAAAACTTTTATTTAATAAATCTTTTGATTTTGTAGGGAAATCTTCCTGTCTATCAAATGTTTCCAAAGAAAGTGCTGCCAAGTTGGTCTCCATAACATTTGCTTTATTTGTAAAAGAAGCCAGATTTTTTATATCTCCATCAGAGGTCATTGATTTATTATTGAAATTAGATTTAAAATTGAAGGAATTTTTATTAATTTTATTGGGATTGGGGTACTCTTCTTGGACGTAAATATTATTTTCTTTTAATTTTTGTTTAATTTCCCGGGACTTTTCTTGTATTTTTACAAAATCTTTAGAATTTTCGAAAAGATTTTCTGATTTTAAAGAGGATTTCAAGGGAAGTGCTGTCAAGTTTGTGGTAATGTTAACAGTTGGATTTTCCCGGATGACTGCATTTTTAGAAGATTCTAAAGATGCTATTTTCAAAGGTATTTCTAAATTTAAATAAGTTTCTGGGACTGGTATTCCCTTAGCTTTAATGTTTGGAGAATTTTTTAATAATTTTCCGGAAGAATTTATATTTTCTAAAGATTTTAATTCAAGATTTTTAAAAATCTCTTTAGATTTATTAAATTCTTGTGAATTCTTTTTCAAATTTAAATTATCCTGTGAGTGTTTTAAAGTTTCTTTAATATTTAAGGGATTTTCTTTATACTCTTGTAAATTATTAAGCGATTTACAGCGTTCGGTATTTTTTATACAGTTGCCAGGTTTTAAAAAAGCTTTATCTTTCCCAGAATCTAAGGATTTTTCAACTTTAGCCAGGTGGGGTTTTAAAATAGAATTAAAAATATTTTCTAAATTTACTTCTTGATTAAAATAATTCGTAGTAGAACCAGCAGCATTTAGTGTTGCCGTTGTTGTAGTTAAAGAAAATTGTTTAGGTGCTTCCAAATTTCTTAAAGAATTAGAACGTGATACAACATTTGCGTTAAGAGAAAATGTTGAAAATTTCTTTTGAAATTCATTTGAACGTGAACGTTGTATAGGTGACTTAATAGCTGAAGCTGTAGTTGTTGTTGTAGTTGTTGTATCCATTAGAAAACAAGCATATTGAGGATTATTTAAAACTTTAGGTAAATCTCCTTTCATTTTAGGAATCATTACATTTTCCTCTCCTTTAGTTGGAAATACTTGTGGTATTTCCTTTGTATTTATTATTTCGTGATTTTGTTGAGGTTTTTTTGCGTAATTTTTTAAATTTACGTTTGAGTTTTTGATGTAGGAAATTTTGGGTGTTGCCACTGTGGCCGCTACAACTGGGGAGTTCTTCATTAGAAAACGTTTTACTGGCAGTGGTGGCTTCTGTTGTTGCTGTTGTTGTTTTAAAGGTAAATTGAGATCTTTGCGTGATTTCTTTTGTTCTTCTAGGATTGTCGGTTCGTTGTCTGTTACTTTCAAGTCTAGTGTTGCCATTGTTGGTGTTGTTAATTGTTGAGCTGTGGTCAATGGTATACCCTTCTGTAAATCTGGGTAATCTGTAAAAATTTATTTTAAGTATATTTTTGTTTTTGTTTTTAACTAGATTTTTTTTTTTCAATTTTAAACAAAATTGTTGATCCTGTTTATGGGATTTGTAGGAGTTATATGTGGATTTGAAATGTACAACATTGATTTATTGATTGATTGATCGCTTGATTACCAGGGTAGCAGTTGTTGGTGGTGTTTGATTGTTTGATTTTTGAAATTGAAATGTGCTTTATTGGTGGTGACCTTAAAAATGTAAAAATCTGCAAAAAGAAATGTAAGAAATGAACGGGAAAGGGAAAAGCCAAAACTAACAAAAACAACAGAAATTTCCCTTTTTCGGAATTTATAAGAAAATTATGCCTGATTCTTGGAAATTAAAGGGAAAGAGTTCTTATTGAAAACTTATTCAATGAATTATTTTTTTATTTTCTATAACCTTTTACATTTCAAAGGTCATAGGTTAAATATGTGTTTAATAATTCCTCAAATATTAGCTGGAATATTATAAAGTATGAATATTTCATAAACAGGAGTAAACATAATACAAATTTTCCAAGGTCTACGACAAGTTTTCGGTGACAGCTAACGTACCATCTACACATAATATATGAAATCCATCTACACATCTAGACATAATATATGAAATAACACTAACAGAGTGTGTCAAATTTGAGAGTAACCATTTTAAACAAGAGGTAAACGTATTCTAATAAATCTTATAAAATTTCATTGTTTTCACTCAGTCACAGATTATCCTGTACTTTTAATTGAAGAAATTCGAAATTCGTGACTTTTTGACAACCCTGTACTTTATATTGTTTACACAATGAATGTTAAAAAACATATCATACGTTCACTTTTGTTGACTAGTTGCCCAATATGTTTCACGCTACTTTTCTTCATTCTACGTTGCGTTGAAAAATTGACTTTATAATACTAATATTTTAGTCTACACGTGGGATAATTCTCTCAGAGAACGAATTTGACACTCTCTGTTACATATTATGATATAAAAATATCTTGTGGAGACGCTATGTAAGGAATATAATTTACTCCTTAATATTATCCTTTGAAGTTTCTAATTATTGAAACGACTTAAATATTACATTTTTAGTTTTAATCTTGGAAATATATTTCATTTATTTATTAATTTATTCATTAATTTTTGATATTTATTTCTATATTTATTTATTTTAATATTTATTAATTTATTTATTTATTTTGATATTTATTTATTTTTATATTTATTTAGTTATTTATTTATGTTTATATTTATTTCTATAACATCTTCTATTAATTCAGAATTTGTTAAAGGATTTCCTTTGATATTAATTTAAAAGTACTGCCAAGTTTATTTTTCATTCATATGACTGTTAAAAGAGTTGCCAGAAGCAGTAGTTTCATTAAGAATTAAACCTTGATTTAGATTTCATTTAAATTTCCTTAGAATTCAAGGAAATTTATTATTTTAAGAAGAAAAAAAAACACATGGGAAATTTTGTTACACCATAAATATTTAAAAAAAATCCTTAGTTCTGTTTAGTATTTTGTTATTTTTTAAAGAAATTTATAATTTTTTCTATTATTAGTATAGAACTTGAAAGAACGTACCTATTATTAAGTACAAGAATTAAAAAAAGGTGCTGCCCAGTTACTTGTTAAAATTACTGTATTTTTAAGAGTGGCCAGATGTTTATATATACCTAATACGGCTTTCTTAATAGATTAAACAGTATTCTGTTTAATTATTTTATATTTATGTTTTGCTGGACAATTTTCAGATTAAATGCCTTTGATATCTTAATGTTTGAAATGTTTTTTAATGTCTTATGATAGGAATTTTCTAAAACAAAGTAAACAAACATGATGTTTATGACAATTCTGTATTAAAATGATTGAAATATAACCTTAAACTAGCATCGAGATTACTCTGTTTTTTAAAACAAAATTAAAAGCAAATGGAATTTAAACTCCTTTTTAATTATAGAATTAAAAATTCCATAATTTCTTAGTTGTTCATGTTTATTTGCTTTTAATTTTCTTTTAGGAACTAGGACACTGGTTTTAAAACACACGACATAGAGGAGGGGGGCGTTTATAGTTTTGTTTTAAACGAACCTGTCAGAGATTTGTTGCAATAAATTGCTAAATGCTGTTGAACACTTGTTTAATAAATTACTAAAAGTTTTGGAACAACATGAAGAAGATGTTGAAGTGGAAATGGGAACAGAAGATGTCATGTGTGTTGAAATCGAAAGATTTAGATTACGAGTCAAATAAATAGGTGAAGGGGGTCTTAAGGGTAGAATTTTTGGTGACACCTTTTGTGCTAGACAAATAGGTAAAGGTGGTGGTGGTATGGGGGGTGGTAAAGGAGGAGGTAAATTATCCTCAGTTAAATCTAAAATGTAGTTAAGAAAGAAGAAGATTTTGTTTTTTTTTTAAATACAAGAAATATAACGAATTTATAATAATAAAAAAATGAAATTTAAATAAAATTGTCTTTTAGATGTTTTGCTAAATTAAAATTTTTAATTTGTTTAAAAATTAATTTCTCTTTTTTTATTAAAAGAAGTTAGTTTTTTTTTAATAAATAAAAAACCCTTTACCCCATTTTTTTAAACTAAACTACAGAGTTATTATTTTTTTTATTTAAATTAATAAAATAAATCAATTTAATTAAAAAAACATATATAATAAATATGACCTTTAACCCAAATAAAAATTATAAAAATGGTTATGTTATCAAAAAAAAAAAAATTGTTAAAAATAAATTAATAAACACCAACATAAACATAATTCCAACTTTTTTAACTTACCTAAGGGTAAATTGCCCAAAATATTTTTGCTAGGCGTATTATTTGAAGCGTTGGCAGGTGTAGAACTATTATTTAATGTAGGCGGCAGTTGTATAATTTCATCGGCTACATGATGATGTTGATTAATGGCGGATTGTTCTAAGCAAAGATTTTGAAAAGCCTGGGTAAAATCATCAGCCGTTGAACAAGAACCATGAGGCTGGGTATAGCCTTCGTTATAGGCGCTAAATGAATCATCCATAATTAATGAAGCTTCGGAGGGATATTCAAAGGTGGATGTAAGAGTATCATTAAATTGTACGCGGAACTGTAAATAAATAATAAAAAAAACGAAAATAAAAATAAATTAAATTATATAAATTTGTTAAAAAAAAAAGTAAAAAATAAATAAAAGTGTTATAATAATAGTAACCTACATTTCTTTTAAAACATTTAGGGAATTTTAATTAAAAATAAACAATTGTTACCTCACTTCCTTAACATATTATTTGTTTTCTTTTTCTTTTTTTCAAATATGTTAATTTATTATTTGTTTTACTTAAAATTTAAAACGTCACGCTTTAAATTTTATTTAAACAAGACGTTGCCTTAAATAATACGCGTTTAGAAAATTAATACAAAAAAATTCAAATTAAATTTAGGTTAAAATTACGCTAAAATAAGTTGCCAACTTGTAAAAGCATACAAATTGTTGGTTAAACTAAAATTTATGTTAAAAAAAATAACCAGCAAAGACGTTGCATAAAAAACGCTACAGCTTTAAGATATCGTTTTTTCAATATAAAATATATTTTAAACTTGAAAAAAAAGAAAACAAAAAATGTATCCGCTTATTTCCTAAATCCCTTTGAAAAAAATTACATAAACATTTTTTAAAAACAAAAACAATTTACAGTGTTTTACAAAATAAGGCCTTTAAAAAATCCCAGGAAAAATTGTATTAGTTCTACAACTAGTTCCAGAACCCATNAAAACAGCCTGTACTTGTTCTANTTTGGCGTTNCGACNAATGATTTTTGCTTGAAATTGTCACCTCCAGAACTNAGTTNTTTGNAAGTGTTANCTAGNTANTACCNATTCTGTGGAANGNTTCTAGAACTAGTTCTTTCATCAATGATTTTTGTTCGAAATTGTCACATTTAGAACTTGTTCTATAGAAGCGTTAGGTAACGGTTTCACAACTTGTTTTTTTATCTTTTATTCTAATGGGCTATTTTCTAAAGCCCACTTCTGAAACAAATTTAATTCTGTAAATACNCTTTCTTAATTTTTGGAATTTTTTAAACAAGTTTTTTAAACAGTTCTAGGAAGTTATTCGAAAACCGGTAATTTGTTCTTAGAAGTGATGTAGAATTCATACAGAATTAATTCTTAAGCACTAGTTCTTAAAAATATTCCTTAAAATGAATTAAAAAACACAATAAGGTTCTACTCCATTAGTGTCAGAATTGTTTGTGATACCACTTGTTCTGAGAATGTTATTAAAGAATCTGAAGTGGTTCTGGTTACGCTAGTTCTAGAACTAATAATTTTAGAACATGTTCTAAAATTTTGGCATCTTTTTGCTCTAAATCTTGACGAGCGGCACAGAGAAGTTCTTTCAAACGTCTTTGGGCTCTCTGGGTGAGTGTAAGATAATCGGCACCCACCTGTCCAGCGTAATTTGAACAGTGAACCACATATTTTATTTTACGACCACTTAAGTGCTACCATTTCACAAGATATTGTTGAAAGTCCCGATGTTGTGGTATATGCTTAGAGTGGTGAAAATTTGAGCTTACATCTTCACTTGATTCAAAATCTCTGAAGAAGTCTAATTTTGTTTCGTACTGAATAAATTAATACTAACATTTTTATGGGATTTATGCACGATTAAGTGATTTTCGAAAGAGGGTTTATATGGG
>MINK01188030.1:0-19537 GCA_001735545.1 Phormia regina
GCACTGTTTAGTTATGACTAAACAATAAACACTTCTTAAAAGGTCTTATTATTTTAGGATGTTTTTTGAAGCTTTAGTATTTTATGACAATCAGATTTGTAGTTTAGTTGAAAATGCGTTTTTCATATTTCAGAATATATGGGAGGTAGGCGTGTTCCTGCTCCGATTTTTTCTGAACTTTGTATATATTTACTTTGGGCTTAAGGTAATATATGTGCAACGTTTAAATTTTCTGCGATACTTCTATCTATTTTTATAAAATTAAAAACGAGCTTTAGCCAGAAATGCGTTTTTCTCATTTCGGGATATATGGGACGTAGGCGTGTTCTTGTACAGATTTCAATAAAAATTGGCATAATCATAAATAATCTATATTTAATTGCAATCACAATTTTGGGGAAATTCTGCTTACTATTCAGCTATTTTTAGTTTCAGGATATATGGGAGGTGCTCCAATTAAAAAATAAATCAATTTTTATTGGCTGGCTGAAATTTTGGTAAAGTTCAGACCGGTATTTAAAAAAATGTTTTTTATGGGAGGTAGGCGTGTCCTTGAGCCAATTTTTTCAAAACTTCGTATTTATTTGTTCTAAGCCTAAAGTAATATGTGTACTAAGTTTCAATTTGCCACGGTTACTCCTTCTATTTTTGTCACTTCGTTGTATGGGCTCAAAGCACTGTGGACCGTTTGCCATTGGGGCACATTTGACATTGGCAATTAGCTTTAAGAACATTTTGAAAACAGTGGTGATTAATACTTTATTAAAAAGTATTATTAATTTATTTATAACTTCACATAATTTTTGACTATTCTGCCCTATTTGTTTGTCCAATTTGTCTCATACTGGGGTCACCTCATGAACTAATAAAAATAAGGAGATCATCGGGTATAAAAGGACTTTAATTAAAATTAATATATTTAAGTCTTAACAGCAACAAAAGAGTCTACAAATATCGCTCAAGATCATGCGAAGTAAGCACATAAAAAACGTGGCGCATAGTACCCTTCGATCCTATTTAAAAATATGGAGATCGTCAAGAATAAAAGAACCTTAATTAAAGGTAAATTAAGAAAGTCTTTTTAGAAAAAAGAGCATACAAATATCGTTTATTTATGTGGCGCATAGTCCCCCTTCGTTATTATTTACAAAATATATCACTTCATCTAATAAGTTTTTGTTTATATCAATTAACAACTTTAGTTCACTCATCACCGAAATTTCTCTCTTGCCAACCTAATACAATAAAACACCAAAAAAAAAATACCAATTTTATAATTTTTTTTGTTGTTGTTTGTCTTTTTTTATTCAATTTGTTGCCTTAAATATAAAACTGAAAAGCAATTTGTTGCAACAAACAACTATGGTACAATTGAATGGATGTTAAATCTAAAGTATGCTTCAATTAAGTTGAAAGTAATGGTTCAGTTGATGGAAATAATAAATATAAAAAAAATATTTAATTTCTGGAAATTTTATTTCTTTGAAAATTTTAAAGTTCAATTCTTGTCCGAGATATGATATATTAATAACGAAATAGATGTATTTGATGAATATTTGTTTATTTCTTGCCAGGGTTGCTAAGTTTATGCCTTTTAAGGCTAATATATCAGCCTTTAATTTTATTTTAGCTTCAAATTTCGTTTTAGCTTCTAGCTGTTTTTCCTAGGTTTTTCTGAGCTTAAAAAGGCTCAAATTAAAAAATTTTATTTCTAAAATCACAAATTTAAAATTTTGTATGTATTAAACTCGCACGAAAAAAATCTAAATGTGTTAATACAGAAGTAATAAGTCTCATGTCTTCAACTACGAAATTCTAAATTAATTAATTTTTAAACTTGATTTACTCCAATCATCAAAATGATAATATGAAATATAAACAAGATTGATTTTATTATATATTTCATTTTAATAAATATACCGTAATGACTGAAATTAAATTGTATTTTATTCTATATTTTATAGATAAATCAATCAATTTTCCTATATTTTTCTAAAGCTGACAATTTATAAATAGAAATTATTTTAAGCCAATTAGATCCATTATATTATATTAATAAAATTTAATTACTCAAGAAAATTAGTTAATAATTTATAAGAATAATATGAAATATTTTTTCTGTGTATATTTTTATAGGAAAATGTTAAAATGTTTATATAGTAAGAAACTGTCATTTTTTAAAAATATAAAATTGAACCAATCGAAAATTAAAGATTCAACAACAAACAAAATTTATGTGGATTTTTTCATCTATACATCGTATACGTAGCGCATGCATCTGGCCAGATACACACACATTTTGTATGAAGGGTACTGTACTTTATTGGTATTTTTATGTTTTCTCTGCGTTTAGTTCTTAAAAATATTGAAAACCGAATGAACAACATTCACATCATTACTTTATAAATACAAAATTTAATTGAAATTAACTTTATAACAACTAGGGAATGGTAAACGATGCCAAAAGTCGATTTTCGATTTTACGATCAACTTTTTTTATTTCGATTTTCAAAATCGATTAATCGGTACCCAAAATCGATTTTATTTTCAAGTCGATTTTTTATTCATAAAATCAAATAAAATGTAAATAAAAATTTAAAATATGAACTTAATATATTTCTTTAAATATTCAGGTCACAATTTAATCTAATGTACACTACCTAAGACTTTTAATGCCAAGCTAGGGTTATATTTAAAATATTAACATATTTTGCGAATTGAATATTGTGATTTTTTAGTCTCTATTTTCTTAAAAAAAAAAATTGCCAAACTCGACTTGGGGCCATTTTTAAATTTAAACGTTAAAAAACAAGATAAAACGACATTAACCTCGCAGTACTAATGTACGTAAATTTAATGTATATCAAGTTGATTTAATAAAACCTTATTTCTCAGACATACAATGATTTCATGCTGCCAAAATTTGAGAAGCTTTCTGGAGGTAGTGTTTTATAAATTCAAAAATAATTATTTTTTACGTGTTCCGATTTTTAGAATAGAGTCGAATAAAAAATTAGTCAAAGTAACGTTAATATTCTAGATAAAGACAAATGTTTTTTGTGTGCAACTCAAAATTTTTTCGGACGTCAAAGAGTAATATATCGACTTTTTTAAATTTTAATATTTTTTAATCCTTTGTTGTTTATCACAGAACTTATTGAAAACCTTTATTTTACCACAAACAAATTATAATTAATAATAATTTTCTAATTTTGCATTTTTTTTAAGTTTTTAAAACAAAATCGATTTTTAAAGCAGAATAATCGATTTCAGTATAAAATCGTTGATATAAAATCGATTACAAACAACCGATTTTTTTCTACTGAAAATCGATTATCGACTAAAATCGAAATCGATTTACCATTCCCTAATAACAACTATTTTTCTGAAATTAAACACAAAAATAAAATTTTTTCTTGTTTTATTTTTCATTAAATTTTTTTTGCACGGGAAGTTGGTTTAGCATGTACTAAGAACAATAAAAATATATATCTGCCTGGCGTGATAACAATATAACAATGTATTATTATCACTAAATAGCATATTTTTCATATAAATGTACTGAAATACATAATGTATCTGACCAGATACATGCGTTACGTACGTGACTATCGGAACATGTGCATGACGCAGTTTTAAGATTTGAATACATATTGTGAGGCCTTATGAAAGGTAGATTCAATATATAAATAAAGAAATCCTTAACAAAACAAAAAGTTACTAAAGTGTAAGTAGTGTAGTCATGCACTTGAATCCTTGTTCTCTTACTTACGAATGTTTCGATTATCTTCTAATTGAAAATATAAATGCAACAACGAAATATTTTTTTTTTTATTATTTGTTTTGTTTTTCTTTTTATTAATTTTATTATTTATACGTTAAATAAATATAATTTATGTTTTTTTTGTTTTGTTCTTGTCTTTATTTGGTAATATTTTGTTTTATTTTTTTTTTTTTTTTCAAATGTTTTACAATTAAATTATTTCACATTTTTCTCATTTGCATAAACTAGCAATGGTTTATCATTAATAATATTTTTTTTATCAATATTGATATTGATGTCTTTTTGTTTTTGTTGTATTTAATTAATAATTTTTCTTTAAATTTTGTTTTATTGAATGACAAATCATGATCATTCTCATATATATATTTTTTTGTTGCTTTTCTTTTTATTATTAATTTTAAATACGTATGTATGTATAGTTGTGGTAATTAAAAAAGGATTACTGAAAAAAAAAGGATAAAAACTGAAAAGAATAAAACACCAATTTTGTTATTTATTTTTTTTTCTGTTTAATAATTAAAAATTTAAATTTATTTATATAATTTTTTGTATGTTTTTTTTTTGTTTATATTTTAAAAAATAGTTTAAAAAAACAAATTGTTTATAATAATAAAAAATAATAATAATTATTATTAATAATAATTTAAATAAATGAAATTATTACTGAGCTATGTTTATGTGTATGTTTTTTTTTTTCTTTAAAAAATTAAAATAAAACTTATAAAATTATGAGAATATATTTTTATTTTAAGAATTTCTTTTGAAAAAAAAAAAATAAAATAATTGTAAAAAAAAATTAAATTATAGAAATTACATATTTTTAATAATTTTAAAATTAAAATAATAGAAGAAAATATCAACTAAATTATAACGATGTTTGTTAACTTAACTAGAAATTTATTTAATTAAATAAAAAAAAATTATCAATTTATTGATTGACAGTTAGACAGACATATTACGTAAATGATAATGATGATGATGATAATAATGATTAAAATTTAAAATGAATTAAAAACTATTTTGATTTTTTTTTTTGTTTTAAATATTTATAAAAATAAAATTTATTAAGCAAATAAACAATTTATGTAATTTATTTAGACACAAGAAAAAATAAAATCATGCAAATTGGTTTTATTTTATATTTAATTCATTATTATTATTATAAAATTTTATTTATTTTTATTTTTATGAAATTGGATGGCAGATTTTTTTTTTTATATTGTGAGTTTTTTTTTTATTCTTCTATATATTGTGATGAGTAAGTTATTTTTGTTTTGTTGTTTTGTTTTTAGTAACATTTAAAGAAATTATGTTTAAACAAAATTAAAATTGTATAAAAAAAAAAAATTTGTTGTTCTCTTTCATTATTCTTGTTGCATTTGTTTTTTGTTTTTGTAATACTTGCATGGTTTTGAGTCTTTTATCAATTCAGTTTTTATTCAACAAAAGAAATTTAAAATATTATGTTTGTATTTAAATAAACTAAATGAATTAAAGTTTTTCTTGTTCGTTTTTTGCTTTTAATAAAAATGCTTATAATTTTATTAGTTTTTTTGTTGTTTTTCTTTTTGTCTGACTTAATTTAAAAATTTTTATATTTTCTTAAATTTTAGAGCATATTTTGTAAAATAAATATTTAGGCATAAATGTATAGTGTTTTAATTTACTTTTTTTTTAGGTTTATAACTTTAATAATATGTTTTTTTTTTTTTTAATTTATTTTTTTTGTGTATTTGTTTTTTTTTTTTATCTTTAAATATATAATTTTTAATTCAAAAAATTAATTAAAAAAAATGTCTTAAATTGTTTGTTTGTTTTGCTTGCTTCTCTCTTACTCTTCAGACGATCTTTCCCTTAAATTGTTTTTACTAAAATTTAAACTTACAAACTATAAAAAAATGTCTCCTTTTTCTTTTCTCTTAAAAAAAATAATAATAATAATAATTAATTTTTAATTATTTTATTATTAAATGGTTTGTTTGCTGTGCCTAAATGATGTCTTCTTACCATTATCATTATTATTATGAATAATAATAATTTTAATTAATAATGATTATTTTTGTTTTACTTAATTATTATTAATTTCATTTCATTTCCATTTCAATATAAGTATTTCAATGTATAAATATTTTATGTGATGTTTAAATTAATCGATCAATACTTCTTTATGATTTTTGTTCAGTTGTTTTTGTGTATTTTTTTATTTTTTTTTTATTTATAATTTTTGTGAAAATTTATTAATTTTTATACAATTTTTGTGTTTTGTTTATTTTTACAATTTTAAAAATTTTTATTTAATTTTTCTTTTTTAAGTTTGTGATTTCATTTATTTAAAGATTTTTAGAGAGGAAATTAGTTTGCATTGAAAAAAATCTTTGAAATTGTCCAATTTTAGTAAATTTAAAACATAAACAAAATTTAGCTAAAATTAAGAATTTCAATGGCATAAAAAAAAATAAAGTAAATAAATTAATGTTTAAAATGTCTGACCGGTTACAGAGAAGAAGAATACAAACTCTCAGTTAAGTTTATATGAGAAAAGAAAAAAATTATAAAAATATTTAGATTTCAATTAATATTAAAATTCAAGCTTGATTCTTATTTGAATATAATGTGAATAAAAATTTAGATTCAATAGAAATTTTAATTTTGTATATTCTTCCATTATTCCTTAACATTTTAAACATTAGTTTATTAACAAATAAAATTTTTAAAATTTAAACTATTTGGTTGTCCATTTCCTGTTTCAATTGAGTGCAGTTGCTTAAAAGAATTAAATCATAATCAAACTATTAATATGTATTTAATTTATTAATTTTGTTTTGCTATAGTATGTATTGTATTGCGCTCATAGGTAAATATGCTTGTATTAGTTAACCAAGAAAGTTTAGTGGTCTATTACCAGACAGTTTGTATTTATTTGTAATTTGTGATGATGATCTAAAAAAATATTTATTACTCAGTTTTTGTTTTTTCTTTTGTATTTGTTTGGTTTTAAAGTAGCGAGATTTTTTTTTATTTATTTAAAAATTGTATTTTTGTTTTTAGTAATATTATTTTTTTTCTCATGTTTGTGTTTTTGTTTTGTACTTTTGGCAATGATCTTTTTCTAACAGTATTTTTCTTTTTATTTAAACATTTTTTTGTTATTAATTTTAGGTTACAACTGAATTTAATTATTTTTATTATTATTATAATGTTTTTGTATTTGTTATTTTAATAATCACTCTTGTTTGTTTATTTTTGTAATGAAAAATTCTTAAAATGCAAAATAAAATTAAACGAAATAAACAGAAAATCAATTATAATTTTTAAAAAATATATATAAAAAATTAAAATTTGTGTATTGTATTTTGTAGTTTGAATATTTATAAATATGTATTTGTAGTAGTATTTCTCTTTTTGAATATTTTATTTTGTTAAAAAGCGTTTTACATTTTTAAATGTGTAATTTAAAACTATAACTTTAAATCAATTCATAACCGATCGTATATTGTTTAAATTTACTACTTTGAACCTATTGGCTACAACAAGCTTACAACATACGTACGTATGTAGGTATTTAAACCTTCGGTTGTAAATTAATCATACACACATACTTATGGTATATGAATATGTAAATATTTTTTGTATATAATTTTTTTTTTTTTTTGTATGTAATGAGTTAAGAGGGCGTGTTTTCATTATTAATTATTTATCTACCCTGCAGTCAAATTTGGGGGTAAAGTTTATTTTGTTTTAGTTTTAGTTTCTCAACTACTCCTTTAATGGCTGGGTTGGCGTTTTACTGGCTTTTTTTTTTTTGAAGGAAAATCTCTATTATATAGCTAAACAAAAATGGCATAAAATCTTGCAAACAATTATGTATTTAACAATGAACAAATGATTGAACAAACCAAAATCGATAATTACAATAAAATTATGTTAAAAAACAAAAAACAATAATAATAAAAAAATATTATTTAGTATATTATGGCACAAAAAGTCGAAAAGACCTAATAAATTGGAAAAATGTTTAACAAAATTCAGTCGAAAATCTGGAAAGTTGAAAGCGGAGAAATCACTGGTTTACATACTGTACTGTACTGCATGTATGAAAGCTTTCCATAACTCTCTCTCTCTCTCTATAAATATATGTACAAATACATACATATACTACATACACTTAAACATATATGTACATATGTATGTGTATGTAGTTAAGATTTGTAATAAATGTTTCTTACATTTGGCTAAAAAAACAAATTTATGTTTGCATTGGCTGTTGTTGTTGCTGTGGCTGTTGCTGTTGTTGCAATTGTTGTGGTTGTTCCAGCATTTGCTGTTGTTGTTGTTGTTGTTGCTGCTGCTGTTGAACTGTTGTGGACGTTGGACTACTGTTGCCCTCCTGATAAGGCCCCGTAACCACACATGGGTGCATAGGAAACAGGGTTGTCCACGAAGTTGTTGTTAATGTGGGTGCTCGGAGGGCAACTTTCTCGTTTTTTGGCTCACTGCCATTATTGTTGTTGTTGTTGCTATTGCTACTGTTGCTATTATTGCTGCTATTACTGTTGCTGTTATTATTTTGTGCATTTTGTCCATTTTTTTTAGCTGACTCTTTTTTCTTTTTTCCACCAGATGGTGCATTTCCGCTAACACCACCGCTTTTGCCATTACCACCACCTGCATTAGGTTCTTTTTTTGCGGTATTTGTTTTTGCTGTAGTAGCTGGTGGTGTGGCAATTGCTGCTGATGATGCTTCTTCATCCTCTTCTTCATCTTCATGTTCCATGCTTTGTTCTTTTTTAATTTTTTCCTTTTCCTCTTTCGCCTTGTTATCCAGATCAGTGTTGATCTTCTTAACACGCATTTTTTCCTCCCACTCATCAATACCATGATGAGTACGATTGAGATTGCGATGCTGATAAAAGATCAGTGTCATGCGAGTTGGCTCATGACGGTTGGGATGTTTGAGAGCAGTTGTGGCATGCATTTCATGTTTGGCACATTCTATCAAAACACTGCCATGATTTAAGGCTATTGCTACACCTCCCATTTGGGGATCTTGGAAAGCTTCAATATTCTCATTAAATTCAGTCACTTCACCAATCGGTTCAATTTTATTGGGATTATTATTAGTTGTTGCAGGACATGCTGAATTGGATGAATCTGTAGCCATGGAAACGGGTGAAGGAGTAGCTGCACTCATATTGGTATTATCATTTGACGCTGATGTCAAAGTAGTCACTGGGGGCGCTACACTATTGGGTCCATTGACAATATTGTTATCGGGAGATGTAAGAGCTGCATTAGAATTTGGTGGCGCATTATTTTCTCCATTAAGATTATTCGTCACTGGAGTGTTGTTCAGATCACCCAAATTGGTCTGAGGATTTGTTAAAGCTGAATTCTGGCCACATAGGGATGTATTATTATTGGCCATTGTGGGTGGTGTAAGGACACCACTATCGTTTACTGACTTCATGGTGTTTGTGTTGCCATTCGAGAGTGAAGTTTGAACTGGAAGCATGGGGCCAGAATTAAGCATTTGTCCAGTTTGATGAATGGGACCAGTGGCTGAGGGTGCCATTGGTGCTGAAGAGTAAGGAGTGGTTGGTACTGTAGTCGCCGTTCCTTGATGATGACCATACATATTCCAGTTGGCCGAAGGAGGTGGTGTGGGTGGCGGTGTTTGCTGCGGATACATGCCATATGGTGAATACGCCTGGTGGTAGCCATAGTTGTAGTTCATGTTCTGGTAGGCATCATATGCTGAATATGCTGAGTGTGGTGGTGGATACATTTGGTAATTGTTGGGATACTGGGTGTACTGAGAATAATCAGTCGGTGGTTTTGGCTTCACAAAACCTTCTTCAAGTGGTGACGCATGGGGATGATGAGGTGGAGGAGGAGCATGAGCATGAGGATGATGTTGAGTCGTTAGATTAGTCATTGGAGTCATAGGAGTAAGAGTAGTTAACTTACTTTCTGCTGCCAAACTATTGTTGACTAATGTAGTGGAGTCGGGATTCTCTTCGCTGCCTCGACTTTTAACCTCTCCGCGTACGTCATGTACCTGGGTCAATTGTTGGCTGCCTGCAGTCGGTAAATTGTTATAGCATCCATTGTTATAACCATTGCCCTCGATTTGTGCTGGCACAGTCGAATGCTGGGAAGTTTGCGATTGGAGACCTCCAGTGGGTGTTGTGGCGTTCGCCAAAGGATTGAGATTAGCATTTGGTGGTGCTACTGCTGTTGGTTGGTTGGTAGGTTGACCAATAGGCCCTGTCGCTGTACCCATGGGTGCGACCGCATGTGTTGGTGCATGTGGATTGTGCGGATGAGGTGGTGGTGGCCAGTTGCCGTAGTAGTTGCGCGAATCTATATAGGAACCGGTCTGATAGTCATAGGAGTAGGGTGAATCCAAAACCGTGCTTGATATTTGATTCGATTGCAGTTGGGCATCTGTGAATGTATCAATCATGGTCGCCATGTTCATTAGACTGGAATTGGACGACATTAACTGATTGGTGTTACCTCCAGAATTGCTGCCATTGCTGGCTGAGGAATTGGAATGATTGTTATTATTGCTGACGGGCGGCGTAGTAAATGCACTGCCTGCAGGACTGGGATTATTAGTTACTGGGGTTTGACAACGAGGTGAAGGTGTTGTAGGTGGCACTGCTGTGGCTGTAGCCGTTGACTGTTGTTGTGATTTTGCCTTTGACTTTGATTTGGGCGCTGATGCAGGAGCCGTTGCCGCTGCAATCGGGCTGTTGTTTGCACTGGTGTTAGTGTTTGTTGAGCTGCCATTGGTGTCCTTTTTCGCTGCAACAGGTGTTGAGCCATTGGTCACCGCTGGAACATTACTATTGGCTTCGTTTGCTAGTGCTGGTGCGGGGGTAGCTGCATTATTTTCAGCTTCAGCTGGTGTTGCCTCATCCTCTTTGCGTTTTTTACCATGTCTACGACAAGGTATAAGAGGTGTAGACCGAACACGCACTTCACAGGGGAATCTAAAGAAAAATCAATTATAATTTAGTATTAAGATACATTTAGGAAATTTTTAATATTGTTTTAATAACATGAAATGTCAACACTACACTCACTTGTCCAATATTTGAACTGCACCAGTTCGATGTTTGTCTCTTTGTCCTTCAATCGTTTCGAATTCATCAGTTGTGTCCATTGTGTAGAGGGGCAAAACATGAAGTTGTTCATCGTCCGGATTAGAGACATCACGATTTGAGGGTTTGAGTAGAGCCACCTGCACAGTGCAACCATCTTGCATATTGTGCAAGTCTCGGTGGGCGTGAGCACAAAAATCTAAACATGCACTAACGCCTGAAAACGGTTTACCCTCTTTGTTACCCAGACGGCAGTCTTGTGCTTCCTTCTCGTAACGAGTTTGATTGTCATAGGAACGTGGACACATTTGTTTGAATAACGGCGCTAAAATTGTTGCCAGCATATTCATGTGTTCTTCAATGGCAGATTCTTCACTCTTGACTGAAAGACGGAACTTTCGTACCGTCTTGGAACGTGCATATTTACAACCATTGTAGTACATGGACCATGAACAGCCAAAGCTATATGAGGCACCCGATGTTTCGGGATCTAGACCTAAATATTAAATTTCCAAATTTATAAATTCAACTTTTCTATTAGTTTGGTTGGTTGATTGAATAACATACCCTGACATGCACATGTTCGGTTTTCATTAGTGGCACAACGTCGCGTTGTGGGCAAACCAAACTTATTAAGTTTTGGTATAAGATTCTTGTAAGCATTGTCTGCCTCTAAACGTGGCATACCATCCCAAACAACCATACAAACTACAATATAGGCAGCTATGCATCTACAAACGATATAACGATATGTATTAAAATTGAATTTACTTTTTGAGATCCCGTTTGATAATTACCTATGACCAGGACGTTTTTTGACAACGACTAGAATCTTTTCTTCTGGATCAGCACGTCGTATGACCCATTTGGCTAATGGACAACCCGTAGAAGTTTTACCTTCTTTGCCACTATATAATATTTTTTCTATACGTAACTGACGACCCGTAACTTGTGTTCGTTCCTCAAATTCTCTTCGCAAATCTGCCAAATTTGAAGCAGTGCCTGAGGATAGGAAAAGAACAGTTATTACAGTTAGTTATTGCATTTCATTGTTTTTATTAGGATCTACTTACCAAGATGAGTGTAATATGTTCCGGGCTCGGGTGGACTTTTGTCCGATTGAAAACAATCACACTCTGGAACTTCTGTCTTATTTCCCTTTTCTAAACGATCTGACGTATCGAAAAGAGGATTGATTTTTTCGTGTTTAACAACAATTTCATTGCTCTCCTCTTGTTTGATGTTCTTTTTCTTTGGTTTAGCACCATTCTGGTTGGCCGCTTGTGCCTCTTCTTCTTCCATAATAATTTCGTCTTTGGTTTGTATGCCCGTACATGAGCCATCTTTCAGATGTTCTGCAGTAGGAGCACGTGTGCCACCTTGACGACAACACGAGAATCCAGTGCTATTTTTAATAGCAGCTGGACCTCCTTCACCATGAAAAGGGTAAGCGGTAGCACCATAACCACTATCGATATTCTCAACTTTGGGCTCCAATAAACCAGGACCCAGATGACCATGAGGTGGTGCATGTCCTAGAGGATACCGATGTGGTGGTATGGGATAAGCATGAGCCGGTATGTCCTTCTCATAGTTGGTTGGCAACGGTATAATGCTATTCGTTTCCGGTTTACGATCCACATCCATCATATGACTATTGTGGTGGTGTAAGCTAGAAGTGTGATGTTTAGCCAAAGGTCCATTCATTGATTTTGTATGGCTGTGGGACATGGCATTTGCATGCGGATGCATGCCATGGGCATTGCCAAAGGATGATGCCGAATGTTGGTAGTTGGGAACGAAATTTTGTTGATAGTTCTGCTGAAAACTTGACGATGTACCATAGTAGCCAGTATTGGGATGATAACCAGCCGCAGCATAGTCTTGTTGGCTTTGATGGTGTGGATGGGGAGGTTGTTGGGGCATACCGGATTGTGAACCGGTGCCGGGTTGACCTTGAACTTCATTTTGACAGAAGTCAGCATATTGCACAAAGTTTTGATAGTTACGTTCGTAACCCTCCATTTTATTGTGTTGACCGGGTATTAAACCAGGTTCGGTTTTAATGTAAGCAGCATGATGGTAATCTGGATGTTGCGGTGGATAGTGGGAGGGTGGCGGTGGATACGGTGCATTCTTTTCCAATTTAATATTAGCCAAATGAGCCAAATGATGGCCACCTCCAGGATCATGACTATTTTTATCGATGTCTGCATTATCGGCATTTGAGTGATTATTATTGGAACTGGCGGAGGCTGCGGCGGACGAGGCAGATGCTGATGCTGAGGCAGAGGATGATGATGATGATGATTTTTTACTTCTACTTCGAGATTTTTTTGGTTCACTATGAGCAGTCGTGGTATGTTGTGGAGGTGTTTGTGCAATGGGTTGCTGATGTTGTTGTTGCTGCTGATGTTGTTGTTGCTGATGGTGTGGATGATGATTATGATGATGAGGTTCCGCAGTTGGAAAACCAGATGCCACGGGCTTTTTAAAGGAATTGGCGTGGTGTGGTTTCCAAATTTGGTCGCCACCACCTCCGATTGGTTCCGATGCAAGTGACCCTCCTGTGCCCAAGCTCGATTGTGTTTGTTGTTGTAGAGCGGGCGGTTGTGTTGCAGGAGTTACACTAGTACCATTCGAACCATTGGCGTTCATTACTGAATCGCTTCGGAGATGGTGGCTATACGATAAAAAATGACCGGTCTGTTGTTGTTGCTGGTTGGCATTTGGGGCATTGAGTCCAGCTAAAGGCGGAGGTGGTGCTCCAGGCATACCATGAATATCGGGTGGTGCTGTACCCGAAAGCGGGTCTTTTGGATCATTTTTACGCATAATCATCGATTTAATGCGTGTATTGAGATTTAAACGTTCTCCACCCGGACCAGTAGTCTGTTGGTACGGATCATTGGCAGCCTGTGATTGGCTATTCCAATTCCAGTCTTGTTGCATAGGTTGGGTTGGATGTTGGGGCGGTGAGGCAATATTAGTATGAGCTTGTTGTTGAGATTGCATACCGGCCACATTATGATGAGGCTGATGAGGTGAAGCCGGAATAGTTGTACCGCCATACTGTTGTTGTTGTTGTTGTTGCTGCTGCTGATGTTGTTGTTGTGTTAGTGGCATGTTGGCGTTGGGTGATGGTGGAATCTGATTGGGTGACTGAGAAACATGGCGTGGTTGTTGTGTCATCGATTGAGACTGAGGTTGTTGCATGACACTACGTGTAGGTGAAGGTGGCACAGTTTGATTATTTGGTGCCAACATGGGAGAAGCTGCCGGCTGTGTAACAGACGTATTATGAGCAATAGTTTGACCGCCATTATGACCTGCAGCATTTGCTGTTAACGACGATGATGACGAGGAGTTGTTTGTTGTTGCATTTGTATTACTGTTGTTGTTGTTAGTGGTATTAGTGTTTGAAGTCTGTTGAGGACTGCCGCTATAGTCGCCTGAATATCCGTTACAATTGAGTGAGCGCGGCGGCACGCTGCTCACCCGTGGATATCCAGGCGTGTCGTTTCCCGACATCGATTTGTTGAGATCTGAAACACTGCCCAAATGCTGTTGCTGTTGCAAACCAACAGGCGTGGGTGCTGCAGGTGTGGTCGATACCTGACCAGCATATGCAACACCGGCCGGACCAAAACCTACTCCCTGTAAGCCCACCTGGTTAATGGGTGCACTGGAAAGTTGTTGACTTTGGAAATCGTAACGCTGTACAGGAGCTCCATATGGTGAACGTCCATAGTTGGGATCAAATCCTAGACCAGTCTGTACATATCCATTTGATGGATAACCGTATGATTGTGTCTGAAAATCTAACGAATTGAGCGACGTGATTGTTGGCGTATTCTGTGGTATTTGTTGGATAAATTGATTCTGCCAACCCTGTGAGGGATCAGCTTGCCATGTGGGATAAAAGGCCATGGGTGCCTAAAATATAATAAAAATATAAAAAAAATTAAAAACAGTTATATACGTATGTATGTATATGTGTGCATATGTTTTCGTTTCAAATATCTGTAAACTAATACTTTAATACTTTTAAGTTGGTATTTTTATAATTTGATTTATAATAGAGAAAGATTTTCTAACATATGGTCACACAAATTGCCAGCCAAACTAGTTTTCTTGTTTTAAAATCCTTAATAATTTAAATAAAGACAATTGATATTGAAATAGTTTTTTTTTTGTTTTTGTTTTCTCAAATAAAAAAAAAAAATAAATAAATCAACCCCTACAACCCCTTTTCGTTTATAACTAAATCTACTCAGAGGGATGTTTGCTATACGATTTAGGAATAAAATAAATTTAAAGCGTAAAATACAAACGATTCTTTCACTGATTGTGGAAATATTTCATAATAAATTATCTTGCATTTAGGGATTTTTATGCAAATTAGTTTTTTTTTTCTGATATTAATATATTATTTTAAAGCAGCCTTTTTCTTTCTATCTCACGGGGAATTTATTATTATTTTTTTTTATTTTATTATTTGAAATGGGGTGCTGCAAATATTTAATATTATTTTTGAACATGTGTGTGCCTGTGTGAGTGTGTGTGTGTGAAAGTAAGTAAATACAAAATTAATTAAAATTTTACGATGTAAACATTAAGATTTATTTTAATAATAAACTTTTCATAATTTATGCAAAAATTGTTTTAAAATGTTTACAATTTTGTTTTTGTTATAGAGGAAATAAAAATACGTCATAAAATTTATTGATATTTCATTGATGAAATTTTCAAAAGTTTTTTGTTTTTTACACATGTGTTTGTGTAATTTTTTTATTGTTATTTTTAATAACATTTTACGTTCATCATCATTTCATTCAGATTTTTAAACTCAATGAACATTTGTATATTAGAGTATGTAAAGTGTGTTTAATGTTTTTTTTTTGTGTTAGTATTTGTTAAATTTTATACAAGAAAATACATTTTATTGTGTATATGTATGTATGTATGTACGTATGTATTTAAACGTCATCAACTGATGACGATTTAAAATAAAAATCATGTACATTGGAAAATATTTTATCAATGAATTCGTGTTGCTATTTTTTGTTTTTTGTGCAAAAATAAATATTTTGTTTATTTATGAAATATTTATATTTTTTTATTATTTAGCAGTTGTTGTTTTTTTATTTATATTGTATAAATTTATTTTATTATTTATGCATACAACAAAAGAGAAAGTTTTATTTTGTTAACATGCAATTTCCGTTAGATATGAAAAAAAAAAAAAAAATATGTAATAAATTGCATAAATTATTTTATTCAATTTAATTTTAAAGTGTGAAAATTTATATGAAAAAATATGATTCCATTTATTAACTGTAGATAATTCTTGTAAGTTTTTAGTTATGAAACTTTATTATAAAAACTTATGTTAAATAAGGACTCCATCCAAAAAAATTATCGCAGAAAATTTTCTTTGAAATTTTGATTTTGTTAAGGTCATAGTAGACCTTTATTTGTTTTATTATTTATTTATTTATTTATTTATTTATTTATTTATTTATTTATTTATTTATTTATTTTAAATAATTACTCCGTCCAAAAAATTTAACTCATAGAATTTTGCTTATAAAAATTGATTTTGTTAAAGTCTGCTACATTTAATTTTTAAATTAAAAGCACAATTATTTTTTATTCGTTTTTAATAAAATGTTGTGTTCATTTCTCTTTAAAATTTACTTTAAAGGATCTATAAGTTTATCATTCCGTACTTAATTTCCATAATTTTTGTCGGGGAGCAAGAAAAGGTTATATTTTCTGTAGGTGTGTCGGTTGAAATGTCTTTTGTGAATCCCACCGATAACTAACATATATAATATATACTTCAAACGTTTGGAAATCCGTTGGAGAATATATCTATTGAAATTCAGTAATATTGTTTTATAAATGGCGGAGATATGTTTGAAGAAAAAAAGATCTTTGAGTTTTTGAATTCTCTGTTTATGTTATTCAATAAAAAATGAGATATCGCGCAAAACCCATTTTTTATTTATTCAAGCTAAAAAATAATATGAATATATACACACACAAAGTCGTATATGAAGCATTGTAATGTATATTTATAAATGAATTACATATTGAAAGCATACTTTAAGGCGTTTTTTTTGTCAGTAAGAAGATAAAGAGTATAAAATATATATTTTATTATATAAATTATCTAGAGATGTAGATGTTTTTTCTTTAAATCAAATTTATCTAGGATCCTTTTGGTGATAGTGAATTCGTTGTAGATTTGCGACAGCATTCCTAGAAATTAAAATAAATTTAAAGGTGATGGATAGAACTAATTTTGTTAAATTTCCATTTAAAAAAACTTTAATTGTGTTATTACAACAAAAATAAATATTTACTGAGAATAATAATAATTACAAACAATTTAAAAAATTTCTGCCTTATTTATAAACAAATTTATTAACAATTTATTAATCAAATTTGTATGGAAATTTTTTCTATAAACCTTTTATAAATTTGACAATTTTATTATGAATAAGGCTGTTTATTTTTTCACGTAAAATAAATCTTATAAGCCTTAAAGTATGCACTCATTTTTTTGGTACACTTTCCTTATATGAAGGAAAGTGTTAATTTGGTATCTAAATATGCATTTTGTTACAATGCTACCTAAAAGTATGCTATGTTCTTTAAAACCATATATAATATTTTTTTCTTATAAATTTGTTGAAAATATATAAATTTCTCTTGCTATAGAAAATTCTACATTATTGATTTTTCTATATTTTATTTTATAGTTTGTTTGTTGCTAATAAATCTTAGAATCCATAAAATATTCTTACCAATACAAGGAAAATATCAAATATTATATATGAAAGTTTATAATGTTATTTTATTGTTTCCTATACAATAAACATAATTTTGAAGCATATAAATTATTTACATACACTCGAAAAAAATATTAGATGCAAAATTTATTTAATAGTTAATATTAAATCTTTATAGTTTAAAAAAAACTAATATTATAAATAGAGAGGGAATCTTTTCTTTTAAATTTAGTTAAATTTTTTACAAGTGTTTCTTTGAAATTTTCCTTTTTTTTTTCTTATGCTATGTTTCTTATTGTTTTTGTTTTTCGAACAGCTACATAAATTATAAATTTATAGCTTTAGGCAGTACACTTTTTCAATGTAATTGCAACAATATGTTGTTGATTGTATATATGTGTATGTATGTATGTGTGTACTCGGGGAAACATGTATATGTTTGTAAGTGATTTTATGCAGACATAAATAATAAGTATACAAAATTTTAATATCTATAATTTATAAAATACTTGTTGTTATGAATAAAAAAAAAAACATGAAAAAAAATCATTACATGAACAATTTTCAAAGAAATAATTATAATCATTATGATAAATATTTAATATACAATGCCTACACATTTCAACAAACAATTATTGTTAAATGAGCTAAAAATTTTAATAATATTAATAATAATTTTTTTCTATTATTAAACTATTTAAGTGATATTTATTTTATTTAATTTTCTTTGAAAAAAAAAAAAAAAAAACGAAAAACAAATCTATATACCAACCCTGTTTTGTGGAATTGAACTAAAATTCAAATTAGAAAAAGAAAAATACACCCCTGCCACTTTTTATTTATTCATTCAAGTCGTGATATATTGCTGATCTATGGATAAACGTAACACGTGTTGGTAATTATGTATGCCATTCATAATTTACATTTTCAAAAAAAAAAAAAAAAAAATTGTATATTTTATTGGCAAAATTTTCATTTGCAGCTTGAAAGATTTATTTATAGTAATCACAGTTTTTATGGAGAAAAATTTTATAAGAGAATATTAATAAAACAAATATAAATATTATGTAATAATTAATAATATTTCAATATATATTTTATTAATGAAATAATTTTTGTATTAATTTTTAATCTCATTATTGTATTTGTATTGCTTTATATATGAACTGCCTAAATATTTTCATAGTAATAATATTTTTCTTTGTGCTTTAAGTTTCTTGTCTACTTAATGAGAAAAGTAGACAAGAAAAAATGAAAATTTATTTTATTACATGAATTATTTTAAATATTCTTTTTATTTATATATTAATATATATTTTTTTCTTTATCTTTTTCATCTTCTTAAATGGATGTAGAAGTAGAAGGTGGATTTAAATTGTCATTAAGATTTATTTTACTGCCATTAACCACCATTATTTTAAAATACACACACTTATACTTTTAAATATATAAAAAGAAAATTACCACCACCACCACCATCACCACCCTGCTGCCAAAACCAACCCCTCTCTCGGATATTATAATCACCTGACTTGTATTTTCGTATATAATTTTTCTTTTCTTCCTACTTTTTGTTGTTGTTTTGTTAAATCTTGATTTTGGTTGGCTTAGATATGGAATCTATATAAATTTTAAATACATTATTATATTATATTGTACATAAATACATACATACATACATACATTTAAATATTTCATTTAAATTCCTAAAGGAATTAACAAATTTGATAAGGATTTGCATTTTGAAATAATGTATGTATTTAAAAACATTTGAAATATTTAGAAAACTAAGTGCCTAATTTGAAAATATAATATATATATATATATATATATATATATATATA
>MINK01188031.1:0-24017 GCA_001735545.1 Phormia regina
TAATAAAATACATGTGTAACTATCAAATAAGTTTAAATCTGTGTGCCGCATTTTATGAAGATTGGTTCAAAATTGCCCATGGGTCCTATATAAAATCCCTCTTAAGAAAATCACTTTAACGGGGTCGTAAATCCCTTTAAAATATTAATATCATTTTAATATTCAATACAAATATGTTTTATATAAATATAAATAATAGTACGAAATCCTACGAAGATCGGTCTATAATTTACCATTGACGCCATATATTAATTAATGGCGTCAATGTTATATTAATTAATTCATATAAATGTTAGCATCGACCTAATAATCTTTATTCGTGTAATTTATTTCATACTTAATAGAAGTATGATCTAAAAAATGATCACAAATATAGAAAAAAAGAAGATCCCTCTCCAAATTTTGAAACATGCAATCGTGTAGGGTCCCTACGGGAAATTGATGGCAATTGGAGCAATAGTACCTATCCCTTAGTACCAGTTGAGTACCAATTGACACATAACAGTCATTAAAGTTACAGTTAAGAACCAGTTTAAACAGTGAGAGCTATTGAGCAATTAGCATCTGTCGCATAATCTGCGGCTGAGTGATAAGTGTGTAAGACTCTGAAACATATGATAAGTAAAAGTTACCTGGGTTGGAGTCACGGTGGTGCCATCGACATTAACAAAAAAATATAAATTGTAAATATTTAAAAAATTAAAAATATACAAAAATATAACAATTTCCTATTTGTTCTAACAAAATTGTATTTTATTTATTAATTTTGAATATACCCTATGTGACCAAAGCTGGTTTAAAAGGGCGAATTTCTCCCTCATGTTAAAGTGAAAGGTCCAGCTCATACAAAGTATTAGAACTAGAACCGGTCTCTGTCAGTTTGGATCAATCCGGTAATATGTTTTGTGTTAGTTATTTTCCCTCTATGGGTATTATATGATCCAGCCTAACTATATTTTTCTTTTTCGTTTTACTTTTAATATGTTGGTGGGCCGATATAAAGTTCTATTAATATGAACTAGAAATTAAAAAAAAAAAACATATTTTTGGGTTTTGTTTCAAAATGGTGGCAATATTTACTCACTTTGTTTTTATTTATTTATTTTTTTTCAAGATATAAAATTTATTTAATTTTTTTTAAAAATCTTAATACAAATGCTTGTAAAGTCACTCCGGAAAGGCTTGGCGTAAAGATCTCTTAAGAGCCCTAGACAAACTAGATTAAATTATTATTATTTTTTAATTGATGGTAAAACTCTCAAATTGTGAAACTAGAACCATTATATATATAAGAAAAACACCCAAAAAGTATTTTCATACAGACGCCTCTGATAATGACAGAGTTACGATTTTAATGAAAGTAGTTAAATTTTGAAATAGGGGTTCTGGCGGGAAGAGATTTTGGATCTTTTTGATACGAAAAACTGTAACGAAAAATTGTAAGATTTTGGATCTTTTTTATACGAAAAATTGTAACTTTTCTAATTTCTTAATTAAGGCACAAGTTTATCTATATTATAACAACATTTTGTTCGTTTAAATTTTATTTCAATTTTAAAATTGATAATATTTTTTTTTAAGAACATTTTATATTTTTAATAAAATTATTTCAATAAGAAACATAATTTCAACAATTTAAACTAATAAATTAAAAATCATTGTAAAATTAAACAAAAATTAACAAAATAATATTCTTTCTTATCAAAAATAATTGAAAATAATAAAAAAAATGAAAAAAAATATGTGCAAAAATAATTTCATCAAATTGAGGTCACCTTTGCATTATCAAAAAAATATTTATATACAATAAAGCGAAAATAAAATAAATATGAACAAAAATACTATTATTATTATTATTATTATTATTGTACAAAAAAAAAATTAAATATAATAAAAAACCAAAATGATTAACAACGCAGTGCAAATAACACTAAAAAAAACAACGAAAAGCTCAAAATTATGATCAGACACAGGGTAGGGGCGGTAGTAGAAAAAAAAGCTAAATAAGTTGGAGGCCAGGAAACACAACTGGGCAAAGCAAGAACAACAACAACAAAAAAAGAAAAACATATGAAAAACAACAACATGAAATAAAACCTTATCTTTATGCGATGATGAATTTGCCCTGATTTCGACATACTCACAAAAAAATAACACAAACAAAAAAAAAAAAATACAAATAAATGAAAACACTTTATTGCACCGAAAAATAAAAAAAAAAAACATATACATTTATATAAACGGAGAAAAACTAAAATTTTTAAATGCAGTTTCACAAAAAAAAAAATATCACTTGCAAATAACTATTACACCCTCAACACAATTAACGGCTAAAATATTATGTTAAATTTAAAAAAAATTATAATTTAGTTTTATTCTTTAAAATTTCTTTTTTATAAATTTCGATAAGTATTTAACCAATAATTCTAGTTTTTAAGTGCTATGTCTTAAATAAACTTTAAGAAGAGGGGATCTTGGTTTTCATCTCCAAATTGTAAAGGCTGAGATATTGCCTCACAGTGTTCTGCATCATAGATAAAATACCAAAAAATAAAAAAAGTTATTTTCAAATTGTGTTTTTGAATTTTGAATATACCCCACTGTGCATTGATTATTAGATCACACGAAGAGCCTTAAGTTTATTTTACATTGTGTATAGAGTTAGCGGTTTATTTCATCTAAAACCAATATTTCATTGTTTATTTGCTTATTTATTTATTTATTTATTTATTTATTTATTTATTTATTTATTTATTTATTTATAGCTCCGCCTCTGTGGAGTTTTTTGGGTCTAGCTTCCAAACTTAATACTATACACTCATTTACCATACCTATGCCAAATATCACACAAATCCCTCTAGCCGATTAGAAGCTATAGATTTATTTCCATAAATTTGCTATTGTGACCCCACTGTGCATTGATTCAGATTGAAAGAAGTTGTTTTTTTATCGTACAAAGAGTTAGCAGTGTATTTCACAAAAAAACCTACAGCAATATTTCATTTTTTTATTGTCGTCATAAAAACTTAAAATCGTCGTACATTTATTAGATAAAAAAAGGAAGGTCCACATATGAAACTAAAAAAAAATACTGAAACGATTCGCAAAACAAACAAAAAGTCTGTAAACATATATTTACGAATGCACAGAAAATATGGTTTCATAGAAAAAAAAAACAAAACAAAACTAAATGAAAAAATTAAATTTTGTACCAAAAAAAGTGCAATAGAAATGACAAAAAAAAATAGAAATAAATTTTGTCATATGATACAGCTGCAAAGAATTGCTTTAAATGCAACAAGTGTTAGATACAACGATGCACTAATACTAACAACTAAACGTGTGTGTGTGTAGAAATTTATGCATGAACAACTATATTGGTATGAGTTGTTGTTACTGCACATTTTATCGATTTAGTTTTGGGTTTTTTTTAGATTTTTTTGTTGAAGTTTCACAAATTGTCCAACTAAAAAAAAAAAATATTCATAAAATATTTGTTGTCAAACGACGTCAATAACATCTCACTCACTTACACACTCACTCATTCAAATATAGTTTTGCCTGTGGCTGGTTATTTAAGCCCAACACAATACAGTGGGGTGGAATTTCTAGGGTTTTCTTGTTATTCTTATAAAGAGTTTTTTTAGTTATAATTTAAATATTTCCATATTATTTTGGCAGACGCTACTGTTTAGCGATAAAAATAAATTTGTAAATAAAATAAAATTGACTTTTGTTTATTTGTGCTCGTTATACAAAAAAAAAACTTAAATTAATAAATAAATATTGAATAGTTTTTTATTAAGTGAATATTTAGATGGGGTTTTTTTCCAAAAACAAAAAGCTAAATTAAAATTGTATAAACAAAATTGTTTAGAATTTTTTCTTTTTTTTATAAATTGACACCAACAAAAACCATTTGTTTAAACAAAACAATTGCATAAGAGTTTTATAAAAAATGAAAATTTAAATTTATCTGCTCAAATTTAATTACATATAAGGATAATAGTACTATTAAAAAGTCCCTTCCACCTCAATAACTTAACTTGTTTAAACTTCCTTCCTAAAAGCCTGTTTTACTATACTAATACCAAGCTAATACATTTAAAATTTTATTTGTCTGCTTTCAATAAAATCCATCTCTCATATATGATAATTTAAAATATTTTTCAATTTCCATCATCATCGCAGCAGCAGCATTAACAATTTGACAATAAATTTACCACCATCTTATCAAAATAAATTGACGAATAATTTTAGCTTTATTGGACATTTGACCAAAAAACCAGTTGACAAATACACATTACAAACAGAAAACAAAAAACACAAAGTACTAAACAACGAAAGGTGCTAGACGTTGTTAAGAAAAATATATACATACATACATACTATGTATCTATCTATCTATTCACTTAATATTATGATCGTCTGTAGCCAGAGAATGTTTTGTGTCTATAGTTTTGTTGTATGTATTAGGTAATATGGTGGATACTTAAAATTCCATCATGATACATACATGATTCGAAGACACATCCATCCATTGTATTGTGCCATTTAGTTGAAATGTCATTTCTACTGATTTGTCACATTAAATGGATTATTTTACTGCAACTAGAGTGACAAAAACATCAGTTAAATAGAAAATAACAGTTTTCGCACTTGATCTTTATTTCTTTTTTTGGTCTGTTTTGGATTTTTGCAAAGAAATATAAACAAAATGTTAAAGAGAGATATGTAGAAGAAAAAATATTAAGCAGAGATTCTTAAACTATTGAAGGAGACTCTAACGTAAACTGTAAGTAAGACTATAAGTAAACTATAGTCGACACTATAAGATTTAAGGAAATATTGTCAAGACTATAGTAGAGATCATAGAACAGACTATAGAAGTAATAAAGTCGAGACTATAGAAGATTATACTAGAGACCATAGATTACATTGCAGACTATAGAATGCAGTCGAAACTATAAAATGGACAATACCCAAGACTATAGAATGCAGTCGAGACTATAAAATAGACTATACTCAAGACTATAGAATATATTATAGTCAAGGCCACAAAACAGACTACAGTCGAGACTATAAAAGAAACTGTAGTCGGTACTATAGAATAGATTATAGTCGGGCCTATAAAATATAGACTATAAATAGACAATAGTGGAGAACATAGACTAGAGATTATACTATACTCGGAAATATAGATTATCGAAAATAGAATAGACATAGTCTAGACTGTAGACTATAAAGCAGACTTTAGACGAGGCTATAGACTATAGCCGGGGCTATACACAAAAAATTGACTATAGTCGAGGCTACATACTATAAAATAGACTATAATAGAGTCTATAAACTACACTATAGACTACAGTCGAAGATATAAAATGAACTATAGTAGAGAATATATATTATGTAGACTATGGTCAAGACCATCGAATAGACTACAGTCGAGTCTACAGACTATAGAATATACTTTAGTCGAGATTAAAGACTAAAGGATAGGCTATAGTCAAGCGAAACTACAGTCGAAGCTAAAACTATACTCGAGAATATAGACTATAGTAAATAGAATAGACTATGGATTTTGCAATATACTTAAGTTAAGACTACAGAATATGCCATAGCCTAGATTTTAGACTATAGTCAAGTAATAGACTATAGTGTTGATATTAGACGAGAACATAGACTATAGTCGAGGCTATAGACTATAAAATAGACCATAGTCGAGGCCATAGAGTCTATTGACTTTAAAATAAACTATAGTCGAGTCTATATATTATATATATTATGATCAAGACTATAGAACAGACTATAGTCAAGACCATAAAATAGTCTATTCGAGACTTTACGATTGACTATAGTTGATACTTCAAACAAAAGAATATACTATACTCAAGACTATAAACTAGAGTTGAGACCACCATCGAAGCTATAAACTATAAAATAGACAATATTCTTGATTAGAGACTGCAGAATAGACTACAGTCGAGACTGTAGACTATGGAATAGACTATAGTGGAGAAAATAGAATAGACTATCGTCGAGAACATATAATATAGAAAAGACTATATTCGAGACTATATAGTCTATTCCATATAGTTGAGACTTTAAAATAGATAATAGTCGATACTATAAACTGTATAATAGACGATAGTCGAGATAATAGACTACAGAGACCTAGACTATAGAATGGACTACAACCGAGACTATAGAATAGACTATATAATATATAATATAGAATAGACTATAGTCGAGACAATAGACTATAGAATAGACTTCAGTCGAGAATATATACTCTATACCATATAGTCGAGACTATAAACTACAGAATATAGTCTATTCTATAGATCATAGCATAGACTATGGTCAAGACTTTACAATAGGCTATAGTCAAGACTATAGACTATAAAATAAGAATAAGTTATATAATAGAAGATAGTCAAAACTATAGATTACAGTCGAGACTATAGACTGTAGAATAGACGATAGTCGTGATTATATAATATACTATAGTCGGGACTATGGAACAGACTATAGATGAGACTATAGAATGTAGAATAGATTTTAGTCAATGCTACTGTAAAAAAAAACTATAGTCGAGACTACAAAATATACTATAGAATAGATAATAGTGAAGTCTATAGAATATATTATAGTTGAGACTATAGGATTGACTATAGCCGAGACTTAAGTACAATAAGCTATAATCATGACTATTGAATAGCATATGAAATTAACTATAGTCGTGACTATAAAATGGACTATATTCGAGGCTGTAAAAAAACTATAATCGAGAAAATAATATAGACTGTAGTAGAGACTTTCGAATGGACTATAGTAGAGTTTAAAGAAAATTCTATAATCGAAATTATAGAATAAACTATAGAATTGAATTTAATCGATACCAGAGACTATAGTGGATACTATTGAATAGACTATTTCTGAGATTATGATATATACTATAACCGATAGAATATAGATTATAGACTATAGATGTATAGCGTATAGGAGAGTAGTTTAGGAACCACTGCTTTTTCCTCAGAATCATCATTAACACTCAGCATCCGCACAGTTAAAAAAAAAACAACAACATAAGCAACAAACTGCAATAACTATAACAAAAGTGGTTTTAACCAAATTCGTTAAAATTGTTGCACAAAAATTTTGTTGACTCTTAGCTATAAACTCTAAACTAACAGCAAAATGATCTGCAACATATCAATAAAGTTGACTTGATATTTATTATATTTAATTCAGTTTTTGTTGAATTTTCCTCCTTAATATTGTTAAGCCTAAGCACCAACCATTAACTATATTTGTATGTATGTATGTTGTTGTTTTTGCTTTAAAGTTGTTGGCTATGACGACTAGCTGCTACCTGGTTGTTCGTTGCTAAATTGGAAAATTAATTGTATTTTTCCTGTAATTTGTGTTGTTTTCTGTTCTTTATCTTAATTTATTTTTGTTTTTTTTTCTTAATATATTTGTTTGTTTCTTATTTATTATTTTGATTTTATTTTATTGTTGTTGCCTTTTTTTTTTGATTTGAGGTGGTGCTACATCTAGGTCATGATCAATGTTAAATAACGTAAAAAAAATAAACAAAAGAATATTTTTAGCATTTGTTGTTTTTGTTTTAAAAACTCATAAAAATAGCATAAAAATGTATCTTATGATCGTGACTAAACTGACTCACAATTTTTATTGCTAAAACACTTTTGCTGGCTGGTAAAGGAGAATATTGTAATTAATTTGGTTAGATGTGTGCGTTTAGAGAAGATATTATGTGGGGTTCATTTTGAGCAATATAGGGCTTTTATATTAATTTTTTAAACTTATTTCAAAGTGTATAATAACTATTTTTTATTTTTCATATATAAAGAGTAAAATTTTAATCACTTTTATTATATTTTTTCATTTTTGTGTATTAAACTCATTTTGCAATTAAATAGTTTAACATATTATTGTTTCAACTACAAAAAAAAAATTATATTTCAATTTACTTGGAATAAAAAAATCTATGGACTTTATCATTTTGAAATAAGTTTACACGAGTGCAACTTTAGGGGTTTTTCTAACAATGCTACCCTACATATTTAAAAATGGCATTGTTGGTATTGATATTGAAATATTTAAAAGAAATTATCGCAAATAAAATTTCAATTTGAATATATTTTAGAGGCAACTAATTTATTTTTCTTTTAAACTCGTTTTAAAATATTATATTTGTTTCAAATATTTCTGAAAAAAATATATAAAATCTACAATAAGTTCTCCATAGTAATTACGAATATGTTACTAAGTTGTTAATTTATTCGTTTGTTATTTCCAAACCATATATTAAAGTGACCGTATGATTTGATTTTTAATTTATTTATATATACGAGGGTTAATTATTAAAATAAGAAAAAAGTTTATTTTATGTTTATTTCCTATATTAGAGGAAAGACTATATATTACATAGCTATGTAAATGACTATAAACTACATTATTAAATAGAACATCGGCTACAATTTGGATGACACTTAATACTCTATTACCGATTAAGTTGCAGAGTAGGCTATAGATTGGATTATATGCTTAAATATAGATTTTAGAATTGACAATGGATTATATAATTTAATAAAGACTAAATAATAGACTATACTAAAGAACTACTGACTGTGCTAAAAAAAATTCGTAGACCAGTCTATAGGCTTTACTATAAAAAAAAACTACTCCCCGGCCTACAGTTAGATTATAGTCTTAATCATTGAATATAGACTAGATCATGAAATTGACTATGAAGTAGGCTTTAAAATAAGCATAGGACTAAATTTATAAAATAAACTGGCTTTATTATAGCTTAGACTAAATACTAGACAACGCACTAGGAAATGGGTGAGACTATGGAGTATTCTAGACTAGAGTAGACTTTAGTCGAGACCACATAATAGACTTTAGTCGATACTATAGGATTGACTATAGTATAGACTATATAATAGACTATAGTCGAAGCTATATAATAAAAGCTACATAACTAAAATGAAGACTATAGAATAAACCATAAACGAGACTGTAGAATTGACTATAGTCAAGACTATCGAATAGATTATAGTCGAAAGCATAAAATATACTATAATCGAGACTATAAAATAAACTACAGTCGAAACTATAGAATAGAACTATAAAATAGACTATAGTCGAAACTATAGAATTTACTATAGTCGAGACCATAGAATAGACTATAGTCGAGATTATAGGATTGATTATAGTATAGACTATAAAATAGACTATAGTCGAAGCTATATAACAGACTAAAATGAAGACTATAGAATAAACCATAAATGAGACTATAAAATTGGCTATAGCTTAGACTATCTATTACATTTTAGTAGAAAATATAGAATAGATTATAGTCGAGACTATCAAATACACTATAGTCGAGACAATAAAATAGACTATAGTCGAGGCTATAGAATAGACTATAAAATAGACTATAGTAGAGACTATAAAATATACTATAATCAAGAAATGACTATAGTCGAGACCATAGAATAGACTATAGTCGAGAGTATAGGATTGTTTATAGAAGTGACTATATAATAGACTATATTCAAAACTATATAACAGACTAAAGTCGAGACTATGGAATAGACCATAAACAAGACAATAGAATAGAGCATAAACGAGACTATAGAATAGAGCATAAACGAGACTATAGAATAGACTATAGTCAAGACCACGGACTATAGGTTATAGCCGATACTATAGAATATAGTCGAGATTATAGCATAAGCTATACTCCAGACTCTTCCGTAGACCATTGTCTAATATATAGAGTAGAGTATAGTCGAGACTATAGAATGAAATAGACTATAATCGAGAATAGACTATGGAATTTTTTGCAGTCTAGACTATAGAATAGACTATAGTCGAGACTATGGAATAGACCATATTGGAGGCTATAAAATATACCATAGGCAAAACTATAGATTAAAGATATGACTATGAACTAGAAGGCAGACTATAGGTAATACTACTAACTATGGTCCAGATTATAGACTAGACTAGCTAGACTAAAAATTAAACTGTGGACTAGACTATGAACTAAAATATTGACTAGGCTTTATAGGGTGGCCTATAAACTATAGGCTATAGTCTGTGTATTAAAGTATAGATGGAAATATAAACTAGACTAGAACTGGGCTAGACTATTTACTTGACTACAGACCTGGCTAAAAATTACGCTTATTTACTTTAAAATGAAATAGCTTGTGGGGCATTATCTTTTATTTTGAACTATATGCTCTTGCTATAACTTAATATACCACCCTCTTATATTCAACTAACAAAACTTATATGCAAACAAAACTTGGCCTTGATATTTACAAAAAAACAAAACTCAAATAATAAAAAAATAATAAATTCAGACAACAACAATAACAACATCAGTTACAGCAGCAACAACAAAAAATTATATGTAGTTGACGCTGGCAGCTAGCAATTTATTTTGTTCGAATTGCAATTCAAATTGGAAGAAAAAAAAAAAACGAAAATCAACCAGCAGCAGTAACAACTACTACAACAACAGCCATAATTGTTTTCTACAACAAACTCATAATTGTAACATATAGAAAAGAGAGACTGTCTGAATAAATAGTTGTTGCTATTGTTGTTGTTGTTTTATCGGTGTCTAAATAATACAGGAAGAAATTCTATGCGCAATGCGTTTTTTTTTTTTTGTTAAGCTGAGTTCTATTTCATTTCATTTGGTTTGGGTTTTTTTTTGTCAACTTTAATCTATTATTTTTTCAGCTGTTTTTTTTGTGAACAAATAAATTTTATTTATTTTTTTCGCTAATTTTTTTTTTTTAGTGAATAATTTTTTTTATTTACAATTTTTTTAGTTATTATTTGTCGCTGTTATTTTCGTCCAATTGTGTTGCACTCAATTCGTAATTGGATTCGTTTAGTTATTTTTTTGTAGTTAAGTTGATTTTTGTTGTTGTTATGCATTCCATTTAAATAAAAATATATATTTTCATAGTTATTTTGTTGTTTATTTTTATTTTTCGTTTTTTTATTGAAATTGAATAAATAATAGTTTTTTTTACACTTTGATTGTTTATACTCAAGTTACCCTCTTTTGCGTGGTTAAACCCCCAGTCCCCTTTTAAGCAATTTAGGGGCAAATTTTTATTGTTAATATTTGGTTTTCCAATTAGATTATTTTAATATGAATTTTTGGAATAAGAAGACAATTTAAAATGAATAATTTTTAACAAATTGCTTAATAATATTTTTTTATTTTCTAGCTAAACCTTAGAACCTCTTGAATTTTAAAATCATTTTCTATATCTAAAAAAAACTAAATTGTTTAAAAACAGGTACCATTCTGGTAACTCCTCTGTAAAAATAAAGTACAAACAAAATAGAAGGCAACGAAAAAAACTTTAAAATTGATCTAAAAATCTTATTGAACTTTCTTAAATTAGATGTTGCTTTCAACAATGTACGTTGAGTTACCTCAAGCTATACACAACATAAAAATATCAACAAAAACTCTAAAAAATAATGTGTTTGTCTGCTAAAGTTATATAAAGCAGTAGCTGCAACATAAGACAAGTAACATCAAATCACCGTCCATCATAATCAATGTCAGTGGCAATGCCCAGCTGGCTAAGGATAGTCGAAAACAAAAACAACAACAACAAAGAGCACAAATAATATTCTAACAAAAATTACATTTTACCAAGACACAGGCACAGAATACACACTAAAACAAGAGTGCCACCACTAACACGCCCTCCATATGCTACAGCAGGAGCAACAAACGCAACAAACAGCAACAACAGCAGCATTTATTGTAGTTTTTCTTTTTTGTTTCTTAAAGATTTACAACTGAAGACAGCTTTAGGCTGTGGCAGGCAGTAGCAAAATGTGGCGGCAAATTTTCAAGGTGCCTCACTCACTTATCATCAGCATCATTCTCATCATCATCATCATCATCAGTAGCAGCAGCAATAGCAATAACAACAGCAGTAACATTGCATGCTGTTACTTTCAAATAATATAACAACAACTACATATAAAACAAAAGATAAAACCAAATGTATGTATTTGTCTGCCACAAACCAAATTTAAAACTAGCAACAACAACAACAAATTACTAAAAAAAATTATTAACGAAAAAAAGTGGTTGAACAGCTACCAGTTTTCATCAAAGCATGTCGTCACTTGCAACACAGACACAACAACAACAACAATCTTTACCACTAAAGGCTGCAACAATTGCTATTTTGTTTTAAGTTGGCAATGAAAATGTCTAAAAGTAAATCTACAAAAAAAAAAAACTATTCTAGGAAAGTGTCTACCATGTTGCCACAACACACAGCTAGCCAGCCAGCCAACCAGCCATCGATGAAAGATCGATAGTTAGATGCTATAAGATTATAATGGCCACCAAAAAAACTTTAATTTTTTGTTTAGTTCTAACCATTTACCCTGTACCAAGACTTTTTAGCCAATTTATTTTTCAGCAGCAACAAGACAATTTCAGTGCAATTTTTTCTAACCCAAAAAAAAAAAATCAAAAACTTGCTACAAAAAACTGATCACTCAAAAGGAACCTTCAATATATGTATGTATGTATGTACATATGATGTTTTTTTTTTTAAAGCACATCTGTAGTTCTGGGGGTTTTAATATTTTTTTGGTGTTTTGGCTAAGATGAAGCTGTGCTTTAGCTTCACTTGATGTCAGTTATTTTTGTGTGGATAGTTGGAATGGAATGGACAGACAGACCGACGGACATACATTTATATAAGATTCATTTTATCTTTATTAGAATCTAAACATATTTTGTTTTTTGTTTGGTAATTTTTTTCCTAAAGCATTTAGTATATTGTCGCGTTGGATTTTATTTTTAGGGTGACCAAATTTTTTATAGGAAAACTTAATGTTTTACAAAACTGATTTAAAACAGATGCTGCAGATCGCCAACTATTTACACTGAGAAATAAAATTATATTCATTATACAATAAGGTTTTGATCATAATGCATAGAGGGGTAAAAGGGAAAATTTTGGTACATAAATCTTTAACTTCAGATCAGATGAATGAAATTTGATACACAGGCATAGCAGAGGAGCGTGCAATGCATAGTGGGGCAGAATCGAAATTTAAATAAATCTGTAACTTACGACCAACTAATAAGATTTGCATAATACTTGGTATAGGCGTAGCCGAGAATTGTAGAATGTTAAGTTTGGCAGGGGGACACAAAAGATCCCGCAGAGATGAAGCTAAGAGGGCCCAAAATAGGGTACCTCTGACATAACAAATTTTTAATCGCTTGCTAAATTTTTCAAATTTGATTTAAAATATTTTTTTATATTATTATAGGCCTTGATAAGACTTTCAAAAATATCCTTACATGTCCTATTTATCTTTTATAGTTTTCGAGTTATTTGCATGTATTTCCCACCGATTCTATTAGTTCTTTTTAACTAGTTTAACAACAAAATTATATATTAAATAAAAGGAGTATGAAGTCGATAACTTTATTGAGTCCAAGAATAAACGATTTAGAATTTGAGAATTGCTTTTTGTTTTTTCTTATGAACATTAATAATTAATACTTTTCTGAAAGGAATTTTTACAGAAATGCTTTAAAAATGAATAAAAAGATTTTGAATTCTATAATTGTGAAAAATTATGATTTTTTTCTTGGCCGGAAAAGTATTTCCAATGGTTGTTTTATGAGTAAATTTTTTTCTTGATTAGGCCTTATATAGTATAAACATAAATTTATTTAACATAAATTTATTTAATTTTCAAGACCTTTTATTAATGAAAAAAATATTTTCTATTTTATTTCAGATAACTCTACTATAGTTTGAATTCTGTTATTTCTGTATTCCTTCGGTGAGTATTATTGAAAGCTTAAGATAATTACAAAAACAAATTTAATCTTCGAGTAAAATTTATTAGATATTTTCAAAAATTTTAACTTTATTAGAAGATTTTCCCTATTCTTCAAATGAAAGTTTAAATAAAAAAAATTAATTTTGATTTTGAAAGAAATCAGAAATCAAATGCAACACAAGGGAACCAAACGGAAAAATTTTGCTAAACTTCTAAACTAGTTGATGAATGGTACAGTAAACCCTCGATTTACGTAGTAATTGGTTCCGGAAAAAGGCGACGTAAATCGAAACGACATAAATCGAATTTCAAATAACTCATACTATCAGATGCATTTACATATTTATTTATGTTGGTACATTTTATAAAATAAAACAAAATAATTGTATATAACTACATACATAAATATGTATGTATTTTTATATGGATGTTCTTTATGGCATTCGTTTCCAGAAGATACCTTTTGACTTGCTGAGGTTTATATGCCCCACCATCAATTATCTCCTTTAACTTTTTAGGGAAACTAATAGCTGCATCATTTTCTGCACTCGCAGATTCCCCGACAACTTTTATATGGTGTAGTTGTTCTTTTTTTTAATTTGGAAATGTAATTTCGTTTTTAATGAAATTACATTTCCTTTTAGTTAATTAAATTAAATAGTTTTTTATTTTTAAAATTCTATCTTTACTTTATTCAAATAGTTACACAAAAAATTTTAAAATTTTTAAAAAAAGGTAATTCCCCTGATTTCATTTAAAAACAACAGGGGCGACGTAAATCGAATGACGACGCAAATCGAAGTTGAGAGGAACAAAATTTTTGACGACGTTAATTAAAACAACGTACATCAAGACGACGTTAATCGAGGGATACTGTCGAACATACTTGTTTATTCTATTGTACATTACAACACAGTATCCATACTGTTGTTGTCACTGTAATTCTAATAATTATTATCTTTGTAAGGAATAAGTATATTGCTAAAATATTAGCAATAAACTTATTTTTATTATTTTACTTATGACCAATAATATAAAAAAGTGTATATTTTAATCTTAAAAGTTTGTCGTTAGTTTTCTTTTTAATGTTGGTATATTTTTATTTAAGTATTTTAATATATTTTTTATTTTATTATATTTCTTGTTAAATATTAATTATTTTCTTGTCCAGTCTTATTTACATAAATTTAGTTCAACTACATATATAAGTAACAAAAATCATTATGAATAATTAGTAAATAAATAGATATGTCTGATAGACGTTTATGATCATACTAAATATTTATAATTAGTTAATATTTTTTTCAATTAAGTATTTAATTAAAAACTCGTTAGATTATTAAACGTCTGCTTCAAATCTAATTATAATAATTTTCACGTGCACCTTATAATCCACTTAAAGTTTATTTAAGTTATTTATTAAAGATATTAAGCAATTAAATAAGATGCTCTGTTTCGCAAACAAATTGAGCACAAATATTTTCCCCTTTACCATCATTTATTTATGTTTATTGAGAGTTAATTATAATAAAACGAGATGAAATTATGGTAAAAGAAAAATATATATTTATTGTAGATATTTCTGAAGCGGGAAAATATTAAGTTTTCCTTTTTTTATTGAAAACATTAAAGAAACTTACTTCAAACTTAAGAGTTACACACACATACATATAAATATATTAAGATGAAAGTATTTAGTTCTATAAGAAACCATTTGTTTATAAATAAGATTATTTACCCCTTTATTTGCAACAAACAATAAAGGCAAATATAACTAAGTACTCAGTGAATTTCAATGGAGGTTATTGGTATAAATATATTATTTATGAACTTTTTTCCCCCCATAATTTATTAGATATATGATGTTTGTTGTATATTTAGGGATAATAATTATTAGTTGGTATTTTTTTAATATTGATTTATTTTATTTTAGTAAAAAGGAAATATATATTTTTTTCTTGCCACGGTGCAAAGTGCTTCCAAAACAATTTTTGGAAAACTTATGAACCGTTAGACATATCGTGCTGAAAATAATAGGAAGGTTTCTGGAAAACCGTTCTGCCTCCAGCCCTATCCAAACTTTGTTAGTTCTGAAAAAAAGTTTTTTTACTGAAATATTCTTAAATTCAAAATGTCAAAGTAGAGATAAAGGAAATAATATATTGATTGAAAATATTCTGGGATTATGGTACAAAAAGGGGAATTCCTTATTTTCTAAGAACAAGCCCATCTATATGTTTTAGAATTTCATTGAAATATCTTTGTTTGTTTAAATTTTATTTAGTTGCAAATATTAACATTATTTCTTAACTCTGAAAGTGCTTCGATATTTTTACCCTTCTGAGGGCGACTAACTGACTTTTATTCGAAATATTTCTAGACAAAGCATTCAAATTAATAATAAAACAATTGGTTTTTATTCAATGAATCAATTTAAATAAAATAACAGCAAAAATTCCTAAATATTTACCATTGTTTCGGAGAGGGTGGTTCATAAGCAGTGTTGCCAATTTAGGCTTTTTAAGGCTAAATCTAGCATTTTTATTTTGCTTTTAGCTTCCGTTTTTGCTTCCAGCTTTTTTCCTTGACTTTTTTGATTCTTAATAAAGCCTTAAAAATTCTAAAAATGTACATATTTTATTTTCAAAAAATCACAATTTTAATAATTTTTGTATACTAATTCGCACAAGAAATATAAATTTTTATACCCACCATCATAAAGATGGGGGTAAATTGATTTTGTCATTCCGCGTGTAACATGTCGAAATAATCGTAGAAGACCCCATAAAGTATATATGTTCCGGGTCGTGGTACGATTTTGAGTTGATCTAGCCATGTTCGTCCGTCTGTCCGTCTGCCCGTCTGTTGAAAGCAGAATAGAGCTTGAACGGAAAATCGTAGGGAGACGAAATTTGGCCCAATACAAGGTTTGTTTGGGATTGAATGTGAGCAATACGTTAGTAAAGAACAATGTTATGGGCAAAATACTAGAAGCGCCCTGTACTTCTAAATCAGTTTTTTGCTGATATGTATCTCTGAAACAAAACTATCTATGACGATGAAATTTTGTGAGAAAAGTTTGAGGGTAAATATAAACTCGGAAATCCAAAATGGGAGTAGTCCTCCCACTTTACAAATAGCTCAAAGGCAAATATAACCTCAAAAACAAAAAATGGGCATGGTCCGCCTACTTTAACCGCCCACCTCCAATATGGGCAAAGTGCTAGAAACACAGGGTGTCCATTGTAGTTTCAAATCAAAGTTTTTTGTTAGTTAGTTTGTGTACCGATATAAACTGGGCAACAAAAAATGGGCGTGGTTCTCCCACTTTACAACCCACCTCCCATGTAAGGTGAAACGTTAAAACAATTTTGTACTAAGAGTTCAAAGAACAACGAAAATTCGAAAAAATATAATTGGCGTGATCTGCCCACTTTACCGCTCGCTTCTCATATAGAAAAATACTAGAATGACATGGTGTCATTTCATATCGTAGTTCGCTGCTAATACCTCTTATACGATAACGATAACGAAATTTTCCACGGATAGTTCGAGTATCATTATAATCTCGGAAACCAAAAATGGGCNNGCCACCTCCCATATAGGAAAACTAGTAGAACCACAAGGTGTTCTTTGAAGCTTAATTTTTTATTTTTCTGTTGATCTCTTAAACAAAAGCATTTACGATAACTAAATTTTGTGGTTGACAGTTCAAGGGTCAATTTAAACTTCGAAGCCAATAACGGACCACACTCACTTTATCACTCACCTTCCATGTAAGGTGAAACGTTAATGAAAATTTATATAAATAATTCAAAGACCAATCTAATCTCGAAAACAAAAAAGGGGCATATTCCACCTACTTTATTGCCTACCTCCTAATAGGCAAAATACTAGAAACATTCCATTTCTGCTGATATCTTTTAAACGAAAGCACGTGCTATAACGAAATTTTATAAGGATAATTCAAGGGTCGATGTAAAATTGGAAACCGAAAATGGGCGTGGTCCGCTAACTACACCGCCCACCTCCTATATAATAATTCAAGATCTGATATAAACTTTGGCGTGTTCCTCCCACTTTACCGCCCACATCCCATATGGTCAGAATATTGTATCTGTATTTCTTAGTCTTTATTAAAAAAATATATGAACGATAACGAAATTTTGTTTGAGGGTCGATGGAAAATTGCCTTTGTTCGCCCACTTTCCATATATTGTAAAATTGTGGCCTGCCCATTTTACGCACCTCTCATATAGGAAAACACTAAAAAGTTTCAAGACACCATTGGTTCTTTTGAAACTCATTCATACTTTCTGTTGTCTTCTTGAACAAAAACGCATGTAGCGCATAACTCAATTTTGATAGATAATCTTTACCACTTCGGAAGCCAAAACGGGCGTGGTCCGCCCAACTTTTACCACCCACTCCTATATTAATGCTAAATCCGAAGTTAAATTTGTACATACAATTCAAGGTCCGATTACTTGCGGTGTGTTCTCCAGTTTACCGCCCACCTCCAGTATGATTGAATATTAGAAAGACAGTGTGTTGTTGTATCTTTATTTATAGTTTTCTGTCGATATCTATAATAAAAGTATTGTACGATAACGACATTTTGTCCGTATAGTTTGAAGGCTCGATATACAACTGGAAACCAAAAAGTAGAGCTTGCGTCGTACATTGTACGGCCACTTTCATATAAGTGTAAAATTTGGAAACTTGATGGTGGGTTTAATCCAGATGTCGCCCGAGCCGGTATATGAACATGTCGACACTTGTTTAATTTAAAAACTCAATTTTTGACGCATTTAAACAAGACGGGTCACGGTTCATAGCTTTACCAAATTTGCTATCAAAAAAAACAAAAAAAAAAAAAACATATCAAAGGAAAAACATGTGTCACGGTACATAAGTTACAAAATTGAATCCAAAACACAATTTGAGACCACTTTCACTTGCTAAAGATCAGAACCACATTTTTGCTCTAAGTTTTCTTATAAATCTATAAACTTTTCGGGGTTAATAGTTTACGCCCTACATTTCCATAGTTAGCGTTTAATAAACTATTTATTCCCCTACTTCTAATTAAATTTAACATATTGGTTAGTAGCTTAACACTAAATAATGCTACTATGAATAGATTTAAATGCCTTTGTGTTAGATAAAATGTATGTCACCAACTTGTTAAAGACTAAGCAGGATATAAACTAAAAAAACACCAAAGGAAAACGTGCTATACAAGTTAAGATAGAAAAAACTCTCACGAAAGAAAGTGTGAAAAAAAGTATCAAAATAAACCAAAATAACAAAATTTAGGGGGAGTTAAATAGAACAACACGTAAAATAACAGCCAACTATCAACATAGTTACAAATATTGACATNTGGTATANCAAATCCCANAAGACGAAAAAANANAAAAAGCAAAAGTTATATAGAGAACAAAATATCAAACTAAATTAGTCACAAGTTAAAGAGGCAAATATGGGGAGTATATATTTAATATAAGCATTAAAGGCATTCTACAAAATATAAATTAAAATACTTTTTTTTNNTTTAATTTAATTAGATTTCCGAGAAATAATAGATCTTTAATAAAAAAAAAAAAACTTTATTTAATTTAGAAGCAAATTTTTCTGGAATATCCTACAGCGTAAAAGTTGGTATTATGTAAGTAAAAGTAATTAAAGAAGAAGATACTTATATTCTAGAAGCTTTACTAAATTCAAAAAAAAGAAAAAAATATAAGTAAGAACAATAATAATAAAAACGAAATGGTCAAAAGTTAATAGGTTTATGGTAATGGAAGAATTGTTTTAGACACTTCTTAATTTAATTTACCAAATTGCTTATAGCAAAAGCTGGAACAGAACTAAAAGAAGTTATTTATAACTGTCTTATATGATGGTTAATTACACGGTTCTAGAAAATACAAAAGTTTTATATTTGATACTAAGGACTGCGCATGAAAAAATCCCTGCATACAAATTTGCTTATAAAAAAATCATCCAATAGGGAATTTTTTTAAATTATATTTTTATACAATACAAATATATTCATTTCGTCATTATCTATATAATAAAAAAATATATATATTTGTCCTAGTTAGATTCTGAGCCTATCTAACTATTTCCGTTCGTCTATCTGTAGGTTGAAATCAAAATAGAGATCGAACGGGACCACCTAGGTAAACGAAATTTTTCTCATATATTTATTTTATATAAAATATGTTTGGTATTGAAAATGAACAAAATCATCTAATAATTAATGGACTAAACACTAGAAAAATATGGCGTTCATTGTATCACAGAAAAAAAGCAAAAAATAAAATCAATCATTAAATAAATTAGTAAATAATTCATTCAATTAAAAACTTGTTTAAAATTACACCTCTCACGAAAATGATTATATTAATTATTAATCCAATTAAAAATTAATTAAATCAATTAATTGGATATTTGAAAGAATAAGAAATTTAAATAAGAAATAAATTATTACTTAAATTTGGTTTTTATTTTGGTTTTATTTAAATATATTTATGGAATTTTAATGCAAAATTAAACAACTGTATTAATTGAATAATATATGGTAATATTTTTTTTCTGTGTAGTTTCATTCCATACTTGCCTTCTAATATTTGTTTTAAACAAGAGCATGTACACAGAAAAATATAAAAATCGACTTCAATTACAAAATTGCTAATATTTATTAATGTATTTTGCTCCAATTATTATAATATTAATAACTACAATAATTGAATTTATTATTTCTGATTTTGCTTAAATAATTGTAATGAGCTGAAAATTGCTTAAAATTTGCTTATATTTATTTCAATTCTATATTTTTATAGACAAATATTTCATTTTATTTAACAAATACATTTAAAACAATTAGAAAGTTAATTATATTAACAAATAATATAACTAAATTTCAATACAAAGTTAGTTAATAATTTTATTAAAAAAAAAGAGAGAAGAAGCTATAGTCAGTCAACCACTGCCTTTGTGTACCAAAATTCGGTAAGGAACTAATTATGGAAAAAATTATTACAGAATTTTATATCGATAAATTAATCTTAGCCCGGAATCACCAAAAAGTGTATATATACATGTGTGCACATGTCAATTTTTCTTGCAGCAATTCTGACTTTGTAGACGAGAGAGGTAAAGAGAATGATAAAATTGAGTATTCCCTTCTCTTCTCTCTCCAAAGAATTGCGGCAAGAAAAATGGCTGTGTGTGAACATGTATATATACACTTTTTGGTGATTCCCGAAATTGGGTCTTACATAAGAGCTATTGTCAATTATAGACCAATCTTCATGCTTTACACATAAAACATCATTTCTGTTAATTAAAAATATTTAATTTTGTTAAAAGGCAATTTGTGAGTGATGAAACTCGTATTCCGGGAAATCATTTGTATGGGGGACTAAGTGAAATAATTGGGCCGATTACAACCAGAATCAATAGGCTTTCGTCTGAGCAAAAAAGAAAAAAAAAAAGAAAAGAAAAAAATGCGGACGCTGTACTGTGCACATAAAAGCTATACATGGACAACCAGCCTCAAACCAGACGGAGCGGACGAATGGTTTAAATTGAACTGAAAAGTGATTCTGAAGTTGAAACGGTAAATTTTGAGATGGGTGGTATGGAGATTTTTTTATCCACGATCATATTTGCTCAAACACATAATAACGCCAAGCACCTATGGGGTTTAGGGTATAAGAGTTGAGTTTGTCGTATATGATTTCGGCCATTCTCGCTTGTTATTAGTGACTCTATAGTTCGAGTTCTAAATAGTAAATAAAATTAATTTTCTATTCGGGTTTTTGCGAAATATGTATGTGAGTTGATATTACAGAATTCTTTACATTAAAGCTTTAATTTCCCTCTGCTGTTGTTATAATAATCCCACTTATTAATATTATTAATTTTCTTATTCGGTCCTTAGTATCCCTTTAAATTGCTTAAAGTTTCAACTACTTTATAAAGTAAGCGTTTTTTTGGAACAAATACACTATAATTATTGATTCCATTCTTTTTTACCCTATGCTGCAGTACTGAGATTCTGTTCAGAAATATTGTATTTTCCTTAGGAACAGGAACAAAGGTACCCATCCCCATATTATTTCTGTTTAACAAATGTTATAAAGTTTTTTTTTCATTTTTGAACAATTGAAAAACCCCAGCAAAAAACGTTGAAGTTTTCTTCAAAAAGAGATATTCACAAACTTCAAAGTGGAACAAAGTGCATATTTTAAAGCGTTTTTGGAAATTCTTAATTAATTACATCCAAAAAGGTGGAAAATAAATGAATTTTTAAGCGGAAAAAATTTGTAATAATTTCTTAACATAAATATAATTTCATAAATTTAAAAGCAATTTTATTAATTATGTTTAATAAGGCAAAAGTAGACTTTTATTAAAAAGATGTATAAACATTGGTTTTAAGGGAAGGTACTTCAAAAATGAATGAAAATAAGTAATAAAGAAATAACACCTTTAACCAATGACAAACATGGGTTAAAAAAATTGAACTTCTGCAGCTCTTTTCACCAACTAAGTACTGTCCTTCCCAATGACAACACAGATGTTAAAATCATAGCTTTTTCAGTTCTTTTTCTTGCTGGGACGTATGCAAATAAAAAAGATTGATAGAAATTTAATTTCTTTGGTTTTTTTTTTTTTCTTTAATTTCCCCCTGGCATATGCCAACATGGTATTTCTGTGCCCAGGAAAAATAGTATTTGCGAGTAATAACATTAATCAATCTGTTATGCGGAAATAAATCTGTCCTACGTTCACGGTTATTTTTCCCCTAATTTTTTTGTGGTGATTTATGAAAGGAACTTTTTATATTTTCCAAATTTTCGGCATAGTTTCTTTTTGTAAAGTACTTATATTTCAAACTAAACTTTTAACACAAAAAAAAAAAAGAATTGACAAATTCCCCCTTGAGAATCTCATTACTAAAAAGGGTGTGCAACCAAAACACACTATGTTAATTGTCCTTGTGAAAAAAAGGAACATTGTTTTCAGTTGGGCTTGTGTGGGCATATCCTCAATTTCTTGTCCAATGTTCATTAGTTGGGCACTATGACACGATTCATTTTGATGCAAGCAAATTTATTGAGAACGGATTAGAAAATTTTTGAAATATTGCTTGAACAAATTAGAAAAAAATATTAATAATTTCGTCAGAACTAATAAATGCCTGGATTTTCCGTCCACATAATTTAAGAAATGGTTATGAAAGTAAACTAGACAAAAAAATCTATTGGGTAGAGGAGTGGATTACATCCCTCTATTATTGGGAGCAAATTACATTCGCATCCAATCTTTTCCTGATATTTCCGGTGGTCTATGGGGTATAGGATGGGAACAAAAAGTGTTTTCAGAGGTCAATGGGTGCGCCAAGAGAAAAAGTTATTTAGATCATGGGCTAGGTTGTGTGTTTTTATCCTAAAATGGCACGCAGCCTTTAAAGGTAAAAGAAAATAAAAACACAACACAGAAGTAGCAGCAGGGAGAAAAGGCCGAAAGTGAACAATGCCTGACAACAATCAACCTGAGACGGTGAGTAGCAGAACTGACGCAATCAATTGGAGAGGCAGCGTAAAAATGGCCATGTGAAGATAATATACAGCAATGTTAGGTTAGTAAAAAAACAGAGGAAAGATTAAAACAAATAAAAAACAGAAGGAAGACAAAGTAACAAATAAAAGCACAAAACAGAAACTAAAAAAAAAATCAGAAAACTATTATAGCACGGAACTTCTAAAAAACCAACAGAAAAAAGCAAGGTTTGATGCAAAAACGGTATCCGATTCATATCAACTTCACATACTGATATTCCAAATTTCAGGTAAGAATTAAAGATTTCAAACAGGGTTTATAAACGGCATCTAAAGTGAACAGGAGAACCACTGAAATCAGAGGTCAAGTTGTAAGTAATATTTTGTAGGTTTCACTAATAAATACAGCAGACTGATGAATGTAAGATTACATCCAAGATCTAAGGAATAATAGAAAGATATCAAATATCTATGATGGCTAAACTAATGGTATAGTAAAAGAATGTATGAACATAATATATTATAGTCGCAGCT
>MINK01188032.1:5742-17652 GCA_001735545.1 Phormia regina
AATATGTTGACGTGCTTTTGCTTAGTCACGATAGAAAACAACTAGAACTTCACAAAAAGCCTAACTGAATTGCCAAAGAAACATAATTTTTTATATGTGTTAGTAGAATTTCCTACAGAATAAATTTATGTGTGTGAAGAAAATATTTTTTTGTTGTTGAGGGCATGAACATAGTTGGAATTCAAACGGATTTCTATTAAAAGAAATATATTTTATTATTTTAATTTTAACTTTTACGTACTTTTGAAGGTTTGGTGTAAAAAACAGTGACAAATGTTTCGACAACTATAATGTACCCAAAAATTATTAAAATACTAAAAAAATAAGTCCTACGATAAAATAACAAAGATTTTGATTTTATTAATGACAACATTTTTTTTCAAATTCTTACTTTTATATAACTCTTATGTCTAAAAATTGAAAACTAAAAAAAATATGATCTCTACTTAAATAAATGAATTGTTATAGTTACTAATTTTGGGGTGTTTTCATATATATATTTTTAGACATTATTTAGCTATTTTTCAGCCATTTTTGATTGAAAATTTTGTCATTTTTAGTCTCATGGAATTGGCAACACTTTTTTAGTGTTACACTGAAAATCATTGTTGACTATTTATTTTTGGGATTTAGCTAATTTGAAACAAAAATGCATCGATTTGTTATTGCATATTTTTAGAAAAGTGCATAATATTGTATAGTTTTTTAATTTTTATACCCTACACCACCATAGGTGCTTGGCATATTATGCGTTTGTGCTGATGTTTGTAAAGTATAAATACAATACCCACCTTAATATAATGTACCCAAAAATACCAACTGACTGAGAGTAACTTCTTAAATCGATCTATATCGATATCCGTTAGTCCTTCCATCTGGCTTGCTGGCAATACAGTCAATTTTGAAGATAATTCAATAAAATTTGGTACGTGGGACTTTTTGGTCAAAAGGCTGAAGCCTATTAAAATTAGATGTGATCAGTCTATTTATTTATCTAGTCCCCATACAAATGTCTCCCCGAAAAAGGGTTTAAACACTCAAGAAGCCCATAATTGTCCAGAGTTCTCATATAAGACCCAAATTCGAGAATCACCCGAAAGTTCCTAAATACATGTGAATCTTACAAGTATGGGCCCATAATTGCTCCCGAATTTTGCGACAAATAGGCTATGGTGTGGGGTATTATGTGGTCGGACTTGACCGATTATACCTTTTTCTCTCGTTAACTATAAATTCATAGTCGAGGAAAACAAGGGGGGTGAAAGTTGATGCATTAAATTTATGCATACACCTACATATGTTGGTTTTCATGAAAGCTACGTAAGTTATTTGCAATTAAAGGTTTAAAAAACCATTTTATATCTCAAATAATTTTTTGGGATTTAAATCGCATCTAAATGAATTAATAAATTTAATAAAAATTTTCATTGATCCGTTCACAACAAAAATTGCTTCAGCAATAAATCCTTACTAATACTTGATACGTCGATGAACTTTATAAAGATGATGAAATTATCCAGTTACGACATTTTGGTGAATACGATATGAATATGAATAACAACTATATTATGTTGATATATTTTGAATTCGTTCATCACTTTTGATCATTTCATTTAAAGATTTATACTAAATATGTGAATTATTCTTTTTTAGTAACTAATATTAGAAAAAATAGGTTTTGTTGCTCATATTTTCAGTTTTAAAAGCATATTTTTCATATTTTTGGTGCATATTTTCTATTTTATGATACATATTATAGGCGTATATTTTAAATTTTTTTAGTGCATGAAAGTATCAGCCCTGATTATAATATTTTTGTAGAAAATTTCGCTTAATTTAGATTTGTGATATTTTGAAAATACATTTTCAATCTATGAATGCCGAATGATGTTTAATGCTTCGGGGATAGAGTCAGCTACCTTAATATCTAATTAGGGTGTCCATCGCTTGTCCTAAAAAAGAACTATAAGGTAGCCTTTAAAATTTGGATTTTTTAACTTTTTATGAATTTAACGTTATTTATGTTAACAGCTACAAATTCAATATTTTTTATTAATTTTGTAGTTAGTCTGGTTAGTACTCCTCCATTTTGGGATATTATTGCAATAATACACTGAGAAAAACAAAATGGCAAAAACAATACACGGAAGTAAATTGAGATGAATATTATGTCTTGAAATTCTACGTAATTATTAACGACTTCAAAGTCTAAAATTCTGCGGTGGTGCGTGACGATCGCATTTTTCGTTTACGAGAAAATTTGGAAAATAAAAAAAGAATCGAATAACTTGGAAAAAAATGTGTTTTTTCACCTTCATTCATAAATAATTATAATCATCAACAACTATATTGACTTTCAAGGCATAACATTCAGTCCAATTTGTACCGTATAAAAAATTATGAAGCCTATTTTCGATAAATTTTATTCATTCATTTAAAAAATAGAGTGCATATTTAAGAAACCTGGAGTTTATGTTACTAGAATGAATTATACGTTGGTAATTATGAACATAGGTACCAATTTTAATTTAAAACCTTATAAAGTATATGTTTTCTGAGTCCTGATTACATTCTGAATCTATTTAGCTATGGCCCTCTGTTGAAAGCAGATAGGGCTCGAACGGAACAATGATGGTGGATGAAATTTGGTCCAAATATTGATCTTGTTTATGGATTCTTTGATATTTGAGCAAAATCGGTAACACAGGGATGTGGTTCGCCCATTTTTTGCAAATACTTCGTGGACAATATTTACATTTGTCTATGAAGTATTTGCACACAATTTTCCTGGGCCGATATAAACTTAGAAACAAAAATAGGCGTGTTTCGTCCACTTTACCACCCACATCTTATACAACATTCGCGCTTATTTACACTTGCAATGTTATACAAAATTTATCAAAACACCCTGTATTAGCAAATATTATGAGCTAATATGTCCAGCATAAATACTCGACGATGGATTTTTGGATTTTGTTCAAAGTTGTCAAAATTTTGATTTTCTTCAATAATATAAAACCAACGGTAATTTTGTAAATAACGGTATTATGAAAAAATCGCAGAACAAAATTTGCTGCTGAAGCCCTAAACAACAATTTTCAAGAATAAAAAAGTTCTTTTTCGTAAAAGATAGATTTTGGCATATAACTGACTACACAGAAAAAATATTTTGAATTATTTTTTTAATAAAATTATTAACTTAATTAAAAAATATAAAAAAAAATAAAAAATTGTCTATAAAAATATAGAAATTAAATAAATTTTAAGTAAAATTTGTAATAAAATCAATTATTGTAGTTATTAATATTATCATCTTGATGGTTTTTCGTATAGCTAGATAATTTTAACCGATTTTCATATATTTTCCATAAGTTATTAATTCAGACCATAGTTTTCGGACTTCCAGAATAAGTTTTGTTATAATTTTGGAGCAGAAAGCATAGTATTTTAAAGCTAAATTATTATCTATTGTTTTTGTAGTGATACTTAGGCGTTTGGGAGTGTAATTGCGGTCATTGTCATTGTGATTGTGGCATTTAACGACTTTGAAAATAAAGTGGGCGTTTTATTAAAGATTTTTTATATATTTTTGCTTTTGATAACAAATGATCTTAAGTTACGAGAAATATAACCAAAATAAAGTAGAAATACAGTAGTCGGAAAAATGTTTCTTCAATAAAAGTATTACTGCTCTTTTTTAAATATGTGTAATAAGCTAAATATTGTTGGAAATTTATATAAATTTATTTTATTTTTATAATTTTATACACAAACTTTTAATTTTTAATTCAATGCCCAGCAAAAGCTGTTTCGTTTTCGGTCATGACAAGTACATTTTAAAGTACTTTCTTGGTAATAAGGTGTCATTATTATTTGATTTCTCTATAAATTTTTTTGCTAATGTGTTATTTTTTTGAAAAGCAAAAATATTTGTTAAAAACATTGCCCCCAAACACTTCGTTTTGATCCGCATCTGGTATTACTCGTAAGTTCCAAGGACGGACATACAACATACATATACAAGGAATAGTAGAAGCAAAAGAATAAATATAGTTGAAGGAATATTCACACAAACAAGTATTAAAAGTCTTACATACAAAAATATCCGTACTCTTTAATACAATACACATAAATTCCCTTTTTGTAATGTATGTTAGAGCTGCCATCTATTTTCTTGTAATTTCCCAAGTATTTAAATACTCAATCAAAAAGGTAAAAATAGCTGATCCAAAGCCCAACTGACTTGAGAATCACTAGCTGAGGAGATTTCATAATATTCAGGTAATTTTAGAGATACTGATCCAAAGCCCAACTGACTTGAGAATCACTAGCTGAGGAAATTTCATAATATTCAGGTAATTTTAGAGATACTATAATCTCTGGACGAATACTATTGAAATCCATACCTTGACATCATTAATTTCCTCCGGAATAAGGTTAAACGATCTTCAACCATAATTTGAATAATATTTTTATTAAATTCAGCACAATTTTAATGAAAATATACTTATAAAATTTGTTTATGCAACATTTTATTAAGATCAGTCCATAATTTAAAATAGCTCCTATATGTGTCCCTTGCATAAAATTATTAACGCGAACTGAGTAATTTCATATTTAATTTAAGCCAACGAACTAATCGTTGAATCAAATAACTTATTTTCTTATTTCATTAAGAAATAAATATAACGTATGCTTTCAATGTACTGTTCATAGGTGCTTTGATTTTTTCGTTGAATGAAGGATTCCTGTGAAACAACGGATTCGTAAGTTGAATTAAGAATTCTTTAAATATACTTTATTCGTTGAAATTACTTCTTTCAGAGTACGTTTCAAAGACGCATGTTATACTTCCTACAAAAATTGTTCCCAATTTTGTAACATGTATCGTAGAGTAAGGTATGAGTTCCCAAATGACGGACCCTACTTTTTAGGGATCTAAAATGAGGATAAATTCATATGCTTTTTTCGGAATCAAAACAGTTTCAAAGAACCAATTGAGATATTAAAATATCTCTTAAAGTCTACAAGTATTAAATAAAGTGTTCAGTACTCGTGAGTTTCGAGAAATAAATGCCAGAAGGTGACGTTTACTCTCCATCATTTAATAATGACGATTTCGATGAGCGAAAATAGTTTGAAAATCATGAAATTCTTATGGTTCTTATGGTTTTAAAAGAATTCAAGTGCAATGAAAAGAGGAGCAAGAATGATAATCGAAAACCCGGGAAAGTGCCACCAAAGTAATAGAGTAAAACGATCATGAGACCAATGTGAAAATAGTTTTGAACAAAAAAGAGGTAGAATATTCCACAGACTCAAGAGTCTATAATATTCCCCAAAAACTGTAAGAAAAGTTTGTTATTAAAAAACGTTGGATATTAATGTATCCCTTTACTGATTTTGCATATGTATTATTAAAGAATTCAGATATATCTGGCGGTCCACGGTAAAAATGAAAAAATAAAAAATATTGAAAGGATCCTAGAAGTGTGTTGGGTTAGGTACACTGGACAGCTATTCTGGGTAATGCAGTACAGCTCACTTGGGTTCAATTAGGTCCCGTTGTGTTACCCTGAAGGATCATTGGATGCTATATAGTTTGGTAGTCCTAATTCCAGAAGGAGTTTGACAGTAACATAGTAAGTGCTCTACTGTCTCTTCTGCATCATTGCAACTCGTACAGAAGTCGTTAAAAGGGAGCTCTAATCTCCAAGCATGCGCACCAGCAATACAGTACCATAAATCCTGTGCAATCCGCGATAAGTTCAGCAGAATTGTCAATCTGCAGGATGATAGCGGTACTCCGACCAGTTGATCCGTATCCTCTTGTCGAAGAAGAGAGCCAGTATTTGCTAGTTCGTTTGCAATAAGATTACCCGGGGTAGTTGAATAAATCCTAACCCAGACTAGCTCCGGTTTTGAATGTCTCGCCATCTTGTTTAGAGATGTCTGGTGTTCATTTACCAGTCTGAATAAACACAAATATTGATATTCACGGCGAATAGTACATCAACCATATAAAGACAATTTTTAAATATCCAATTGTTTCGAGGTATTACTTCAGTACTTTTGAATGTTACAATGCGTACACACAGAGAAAAAACATGGTTACAACATGATCACCACAACTATTCAATGATTATGTAGCAATTAATTTAATATAAATATTTTTGACCGATCTTTTGCCCTCCGATTATTGTGGAAATTATCAACGGAATTACAAACTTATATATACCATTTACACCTATGGTGAAGGGTATAGAAAGGGAGTGATGCGCACACTTTACCACCCATCTCCCATATAAGTAGAGGAAAATTTTAAATTACGGTGACCAAAAAAGTATCCTATGGGTGGGAATAATAGTTTTCATTAAACTATGGTATTTTGGCCCATAATAATGTCCCAGTCTGAATACAAATTTCATTCATATTGGCAACATAATATTTTGGATATCTTAGAAAGCAGCAAGAGGCCTGACTGAATATACTGAAATATATACATACATACTTACAAATACACATTATACTGTTCTCCTACAGTCAAACACACAAACCTATAGATTTTTCTATGCATCCATTGTTGCTGATGTCCTGTCAGAATATTTTGTGTGTATGTATGTGTGTGTATGTATATATTTAGCATTTGTATGGGACCCAGAAGAAAAGTTTCTTCTAATTTTTTATTTTTTTTTGTTTTGCTTAGTTCAGCAGTTTTTTGTTCATGTTCTTATTGTTGCTGTTGTTATTGTTGTTGTAATTTTGCTGTTGCTTTAGTTGAAAAATTTAAGTTCTTATGTGGCATTTAAAGATCTTAAAGACTTTAAAAATTGTTTATATGCCATAAAAAAATTTTAAAGATTTTTAGGTAAAAATTTAAAAGAAAAAATATTTTATAAAATTTTTTAAAGATTTCTATAGTGAGCAAAATGAAAGCAAAGAGAAAGATATTTTTCTTAAATTTAAAATTTTAAAAAATTCAACTACTTACTAAAGTTAGTTGTAGTTACTTATTATTAGTTTGAAAAGTATTTGGTGTAGGTTGTGTTTTTTCCTATTAAATAAAGAATTTTAAAAATAATTATATACATATATTTTGAACCTTTGATTTTATTGTTGTTGTTACATATTCCTTATTATTGTTGGTATAATGTAACTACGGCTTTTATAAGGATGCTGGGATATATGTATATATTTTTAGAGTATGAGTGTATAAAATTCTAGCGAAATTTATAGAGAAAAATGAATCACAGGAAGTGCTTGTCTTGTTAATTTTTTTCTATTTTTTAATATAATTTTTGTTTTTTTTTTCTAGTAATTTTTAACTCCAAATACACGCACATACAAAAATTGTAAATAATGTACATATGTATATGTATGTATAAGTATAGATATAGTATATGTATGTGTAATATATCGTCTGCAGTATCTGACACCATTTCAAAATACACATTGTCAGGATATGTTGAATTTTATATGATTTTGTATTTTTTTCTCTTTTGTTTTTCTTTATTTCTTTCTTTCCTTTTTTGAAACACAAATACATACTTACATATACATATAAATAGTATTTTGTATTATTTTTCATTTAGAAATGTTTCTAATAAATTTAAATTTTTCGTCATTTCTTAAATTCATATAAAATTAAAGTCTCTCAGGCAGCTGCTAGAAAACTATGCGAAAATTATCCTGAAGAAAAAAATAGAAAAAAAATCTAATACAATAGATACAAGAATAAATTACTTTTTAGTATAATTTTAATTTAATAAAAATATATCTTTCAATTTTTTTTAAATAACAAATTTCCTTTTGTTAATATTTAAATAATACTGTAATGATACATAGACTAAAGTACTAAATAAAGGATTAATTTTCCAGTAAACTGAGTAAACTAAGCTCTCATATAGGTATGTATACGAGTAGTATATTTAATTTTTCGTTAGAGTATATGTATTTGAAGAAAAACCACTTTATAACATTCTGTGCGCTTCGGCAACCCATATTCATGTAAAATAAATGTAACGAACAAAATTCAAAAACAGACAAACAAGTGCAAGTGAATCTATTGCATACAGAGAACATTTAACCCGATCATGCTGTACTCCTCCACGATAGACCTTTAATATAGAGAAAAATATTAAATACCAAAAGTAAAAAAAAAAAACAGGTAAAATCACGCAGAGAAAAAACATGGTTTCAACATGACCACCACAACTATTCAATGATTATATAGCTGTTTATCATTGATTTCAATAATATGGTGTTCATGATAGCAACGTTTTTGTTTCTGTTTTATCATTAAATGATTACCCACAATCAAAAATTTAATATGGTTGACTGAATTATAATATGTATTTAAATATTTTTGGATGAAATCATATATATGAAAAATCCAAACATATACTTAATTCTACAATTAATAAGTTAACTCAACATCCATTCAGTTAATTTTATAATTTTGTTTAATTCTACAACAATTAACCCAATATTTTTAGTCCACTATATTAATTCTCATTTAGTTCAGATATGAAGAAATATAAATTAATAATATATGTTTTTATTCAGTATGATGAATGTACCACATATCGTGGTACTAAGGAATATAAATGTGAAAATAAGATATATCATGAAATGTTATTATATATGAAAAAATGGAATTATAAATATTATAACTTGGGATTATATATATGATAAAATTGGATATATGATAAATTGAGATTATATATATGATATAATAAGTTTATAATATGATAACATGAGATCATTAAATGATAAAAACATGATGAAACTGAAGACTATATTTAGGAGGTTATAAACTTTACTTATAAATGATAAAATGCAATCATAATAATGATTACATTCAAATATACTTATTGCAACCTGAAATCCTATATTACAATCATAGTACGGTGCTCTTTTTATGGGCACCTGAACCATATTTTTTCTCTGAATTAATTGTAGAATTAATTTAATGTTTGGATTTTTCATATATATGATTTCATCCAAGAATATTTATATATATATATATATATTATAATTCAGTGAACCATATTAAAATATTTATTGTGGGTAATCATTAAATGATTAAATAGAATCATAAACATTGCTATCATGAACATGATATTATTGAATTCAATAATAAACTGCTATATAATTATTGAATAGTTGTGGTGATCATGTTGTAACCATATTTTTTCTCTGCCTATATGTCTGCATTAAGAACAATAATCATTTTAAATATTTTAGTTACCAATTTCTTACATCTTTAACGTCCGAATGTTCAACGAGTTCGGGGTCCTTATTCGACAATGCCGAATATTTTATACCCTTCAAAATTTTATCGACAAATGAATTTTTCGCCTCAAAGTATGCTTTCGCATTTATAAATCTAGATTACAATGCCATAATGAGTGTGTCTGCATGTGTGTGTACTTATATTCCCTAGAGGGAAAAGAACTAACACAAAACTTGTCACAGGGACCGGTTCTAGTTCTGACACTTTGTACGTTAACGTGGCGTTGGCCTATGAGGGGGAAATTCACCCCCTTTTAACCAGTTTTGTGACAGGTCACAGAACTAACCCGAAAGGTCATATTCAGTATTAATAAATATAATAAAATTTTNNTTTTGTAAAAATAAATAGGAAATTGTTTTAGTTTTGTATATTTTTTATATTTAAAATTTTTACAATTTATATTTTCTTGTCACTGGTTAAGTTGGTTCTTTGATGACTGTACCAGTGTTGGTACCAGTGTTGCCATTTTAGCATTTTTTCTGCTGGATTTGGCAGAATGGTTTTTGAAATTGAATATTTATTTTGAAAAATTCTGCTAAATGTTATTTAGTATAATCGACCTACTAACAGCAGTTTTTTAGCATAATTTTTCTTATAACTTTTCTCAAATTATTAATAAGTTCAGATCTGTAATCTAAACTTTCAAGACTTGAAACTAATAGAGTAAAGAATTGTGGCAGCATGAGCAGTGTTGCCAGTTTAGCCTTTTTTTACTAATGGGACTATGAACAAAGGCCCATTTTTCCCAATATTTATACAGGGTAGAGTTTTGATGACAACATTTTTTAGTTCTTAAACATTTTTGGGAGGGACATGGAATTTTTATATAGGGATTGAATACCGAAATATTCAACGTAGTATTCATTCATATAAAATAGCATGAATTACAGAAATGTGGTACAAACTTTACATTTAGCAGAATTTAGCATATTATTTTTTTGAATTTAGCAGATGACACCGAGCGTTTTCTGGCAACACTGATTGGTATTCAACTGGTACTAAGGGAACGGTACTAGTGCACCAATTGCTACCCATTTTCCGTAGGGTTTTTATTAATATTATTTTTATTTGTTTTTGACCCAAAGTTTATGAAAGTTTATAAAAATGGAAATCTTTAGCTTAAACAAGGGCTTCAAAAAGTCAAAAAATGTGTTTTGTCCGACATCAGTTATTTTCTTGTTTTCAAAAGAAAAATTAAATGAAAAGCTTCTTTCCAAAAACAACTTCCCTAGCATAAACAGAAGCTGCAGAAAGCGAATTTAAAACCGGTTTGTAAGGCATTATCTCCGCCATTTATAAAACGATCTTAATGAATTTCAATAGCAAAATTCTCGAAAGGATTTTCAATCGTTTGAAATATATATTATATATGTTAGTTATCAACGGGCTTCATAAATGTCATTGCAACCAACACACAGACGGACGAACATGGTCCTATCATCATCACTTTTTACAATGATCCAGAAAATATCAATCTTTTTAATCTGCGACATGAAAATTAAACGGAATAACAGACGAATGGAATAATTATATACAACTGTGACGAATGGTGTAAAAACTATCAAATTATTTCCAAAAAATTTCAAAAACTACTCTTTTATGGATTATTCATTTAAGACTATTTATTTTTAATTTCGTAATTTTAGCTTAAATATTATAGAAAATTCAAAAAGTACTATTGAAAAGATAAAAATATACCCACCCCCTTGAATTTATCAAACTATGGTCTATTATCTTATGTTAGCGCCCTATAGTAGTCATAAAAATAACTATTTCGACTATTTTTTTTCTCTCACATTTCTGAGCTATCGTTTTTCTCTCGCAGTTTTTCCCCTCATTTCTGAAAATTCAATAAAAATTTTCTACAGGAACACATAAAATTCTTGATACACAAAGTTAGTTAAAATTAAATATTAATTGGTCTAAAATTTATGTTTCAAAAATCATTCTAATTTATTTGGTGTTAAGTTGACAGTAGTGCAATTGTATTTATTTACAGACACATACATATGTACATACATAAGTGCATATATGCATATGTATAGCACATACAGTTAAATTTCAAGTATTAATGAATTCATATGCATATTTACAAGTATTAGTCGGCGAAGTCTAAAATATTCATAGTCGTAAACTCATCTCACTCTTGTCATTCTTTATTTCCTAGAAAGCAATTAGAAAGCAATTTATTTTTCAATTGACTTTTTCTACAGACAGTAAGTACAAAAACATGCAACAACTATTACAAACATTTAGCACACTTATTGTAACAAAAAAAAAAAAAAGTAACAACAACAATAAAAAGAGAATACTGATGCACGCATACCAATCCACTTATATAATATAACGAAGGGAGGGTAAGAAAGTATTCTTTAAAAAACAGGGTTAGAGTTTATTTTATTAATTTATTGGCAAAAATGTTAATAACCCGCCAAGAATATACTTTAGGTTAAAATGGGTCAAGTATTAAGCATAATTCAATGAAAGGTGATACCAACACTTTAATGATCTCGTTTAATGTCCCTAGGTAAGGTTAGGTTATAAGGGTCGCCATAGCTAGTGCACTCGGAGGTCATTAGGCCCATCACAGTACCCTGTGATTATGCCTACTAGAA
>MINK01188034.1:6210-19508 GCA_001735545.1 Phormia regina
GAATCAAAATTTAATCAATTCGGATCAGATGGAAAGAAAAATGTATGGCATCCTACAAACCAGGTGTTCAATACACGTTATACCTTAAAAACCATTAAGCATGGAGGTGTTTCCATAATGATGTGGGGTGATTTTTCATGGCACGGAGTAGGTCCAATCGTTAAAGTCGTGGACAGAATAGATCAGCATCAGTACAAGGAAATACTTCAGCAATATATGATAACGTTTTCGGAGAAAAACATGTCCGTTTAGTGGATTTTTATACATGACAACGATCCGAAGCACATTTCACGTACTGTAAAACGTTTTTTGGAAGAACAGTCCGTTATGGTATTACCTTGGCCAGCTCAGAGTCCGGAACTTAATCCCATTGAAAACCTCTGGAACGATGTGGAAGCGGGTGTACGTTTAAAACAGCCAAGAAATTCGTCTGAATTATGGGTAGCCGTTCAAAGCACATGGAACTCGATTCCTACCACTAGATGTCGATCCCTTGTAGAAAGTGTGCCACGAAGATAGGAAGCAGTAATAAAACAAAAGGGTTATCCAACAAAATATTAAAAATTATAATCTTGCGGTTACTATGAGTTATCTAAAGAACTTTTATAAAGAGGCAACCCATCGATACCTATATCCAATTGCAAAATACTACCATGCTGCAAAAGAATTTCTCTTCCTTTCTTCAATATGGATGTATTCCCCAGGTGCTACAGTTCTCAGAATACTTTTTTCATTTCTTTGCTAGAAGCCACCAACACTTGTGGGAACATCTTGCATCAACTTACAACAAGCCTTATGGAATTTAAACAAATATTTCCATAAATAGAAAATACGTGTAAACTCATAAAAAACTCAAGCCATATACTGCACTAGGAAGAGAAGGGATTGCTTCGTAACTCGAAGCCCTCTTAAATTCCTTAATTGTGATGTATCATGAAAACCTAATGTGAAATACTTTGGAATCATTTTTGACACAAAATTAATGACCACATACCTTACGTATTCAATAAAATCAAGAAAACAATTCGAACTTTTATCAACAGAAAACCTGCAACAAAAAACTAATAATTAAATCAACATTTCAACCAATAATGGTTTACGGTGCACCGGTAAGGTCTACAGCAGCAAAATGTCACATTTACGAACTTCAAGTAGCGAAAACAAGCTACTAAACACTATATTTAAATTGCCCTGGTACTACTCCACACAACGATTGCACATTCTAGCCAATTTTGAAATTGTTCTGGAGAAAGCTAATACTAAAGTTCATACTCTTTTTTTATCTTATACCAACGCTTTAAATAGGTTTTTGTAAATTTTTTCCTCCCTCTTTAATAATAAAATGTAAATATGTATATATATTATCTATAGATATTTATTAAGACAAATCTAGAAAAGGAATGTAATAATTCATAAACTCTTTATAGCTAACTATAATAAATGTAATTATTAGTAATATTAATAATAAATAAAAAAAATAAAATTAATTTAAGATGACTTCATTTTTCTTCGTAGATATGCCACTGAGAAACTTAATGCTAAACCAGGATTTTTTGCAACTCTTGTCCATACCGTAATAAAGCTATTGGGAGATGCTTTTCCTGAAGTATCAAAAGATCCTCAACATATAATTGATATAATAAATGAAGAAGAACAGCAGTTCTTAAAGACGTTGACTAGAGGACGTAACTTGTTGAATCGTACTATTGCTAAATTAGGAGATAAAAATATTATTCCCGGTGATGTTACATGGCGTCTCTATGACACATATGGTTTCCCTCTAGACTTAACTCAGCTAATGGCTGAAGAAAGAGGCTTAAAGGTCGACATTGAAGGATATGAAAAGGCAAAACAAAATTCATATATCCTATCTCAAGGAAAAAGTTCGAATAAAATAGATGAAATTAACCTTGACGTCCATGCTATCTCGGAACTTAAAGAGAAAAAAATTCCTGCCACAGATGATTCGTTTAAATACATGTACGAATGCGTTTCTGATAATCGGGAATCTGAATATGTATTTCATCAATGTACTGGAAAAATTGTTGCTATTCGATATGAAAATACATTTGTCGAGTCCATTACTTCAGGACAAAAAGCTGGTTTAGTTTTAGATAAAACCAATTTCTATGCGGAAAGTGGTGGACAAATTTTTGATCAAGGAGTTCTTACTAAAGTCAATGACGAAGCGAATGAGTTTATAGTCGATAGTGTCTTTAATAGAGGTGGCTATATTTTACATATTGGCGTAGTTGAGGGAAATCTATCTGTCGGTGATGAATTAAGTTTGCAGATTGATACAGTTCGCCGCTCATTAACTATGAAAAATCATTCAGCTACTCATGCGCTTAATCACTGCTTATTACAAGTTTTAGGAAAGGATACTGAACAAAAGGGTTCCTTAGTTGTTCCAGAAAAGTTACGTTTTGATTTCAATTGTAGGTCTGCAATGACAATAACACAAATAGCACAAACTGAACAGCTTCTTAAAGATATTGTTTACAAAAACGTTCCCATATATGCGAAAGAATCAAAACTGTCAATTGCTAAAAATATTAGAGGTCTTCGTTCTGTTTTTGATGAAGTTTATCCAGATCCTGTTCGAGTAATATCATTCGGTGTACCCGTTGAAGAGTTAGAAAAAAACCCAGATTCAGATGCCGGAGAAAAAACATCTGTTGAATTTTGTGGTGGTACACATCTTAGACGTTCTGGTCACATAGTTGACATTGTTATTAGTAGTGAAGAAGCTATAGCTAAAGGAATACGTCGTATTGTTGCCCTAACTGGACCTGAGGCTTTAAAGGCTATAAAAAAAGTGCAATTATTTGAAAAGGAAATATTTGAATTAAGCGAAGCAATAAATAATGATACTAAGAACTCAAAACTATTTGTCAAGAAAATTGTTGACTTAAGCGAAGAGATTGCTCATGCTAATATATCGTATGTTAAAAAAGATGAATTGCGAAATTGCCTTAAGAATCTAAAAAAGAAATTGGACGACAAAGAACGTGCATTAAAAAATGCTGTTTCTGTAACTGTAGTTGAGAAGGCAAAAGAGTTATGTATTACTCATCCAAATATACCTATTATAGTAGAACAACTTGAAGCATACAATAATACCAAGGCACTTGATGCTGCTCTTAAGCAAGTTCGTTCTTTAAACCCTAATACATCAGCAATGTTTGTTTCTGTCGATGCTGATTCAAAAAAAATATTTTGCTTGACTTCTGTTCCAAAAAGTGCTATTGAAAAGGGACTTAAAGCTAATGAGTGGGTACAACATATTTCGGCTGCGATTAATGGTAAAGGTGGTGGTAAACCTGAATCAGCTCAAGCTTCAGGATCAAACTACGAAAATGTTGATGAAGTTCTCAAAATGGCAATCGAGTTTGCCAATTTAAAATTAAATAACTAAATAAAATGCAAATTATTTTTCTATTAAACAAACAAAATTAAATATGTTTTGGCTAATATTTAAATTAAAATAAAATCTAAAGATAAATGGATGAAAAAAACTCATATTACAGATAAAAACTCAATTTCAAAATTATTTGAATACATACAAAATTCATTTTTATTTTACAAATATACTATTTGGTACGCAAAATACAGAACTGCTATTTTAAAATAATGCCAATTAAAACACATAACATTTACATTTTTTCAATGCTAGATTAATTGTTTTATATTGTCAAAAATTTGTAAGATTTATTGAAAGAATAGCTTAGTAAATTAAAAATAAAATTGTAAAGCAGCTTTAGCTTTTTTAAATATTTTAACTTGAATTTCTTTTATTAAGTCGTATGAACTTAACTCATTTGCATTTGCTGAAATATCATATATGTATGTACAGTGTCTCACATAAATTAGTGAATTTGTATTTAATGAATGGGATTTTTACCGCAAAAGTGACGTAGTATAATGTTGAATCGTTTCCAAGAAATGGAGAAAAAACTGACCCTTGCAGTAGTCTATTACTAGACTGCAAGTTATCGATAAATACAACAAATGTGGGATGATCTAAGAAACTTTTTACAAATTTTACAGGTACGTAGTATAATTGAAAAAGCCAAGTTTAAAAACCCGTCCATCATGCCAATCCGAGTCAAAAGTCAGAAAAATAACCCCAAAAAAATAACACAGTACGTATACGTTATAAAACTTACTACTCTTTTCAGTTGATGTACGATAGAATGCTCTTTAGGAAAACAAATTGATGAGAATTAATAATATTATTTTGATTAGAAAATTCTAAAATTCTCTTATTATTTTCTCAAATACTTTATCCAACAGGCTTAGAATGCTGATTGGTCTATAGCTGGATGGAATTTTAGGAGATTACTTTAGCCTTCTTAAATAATGATGAAAAGTAGCCTACTTGCAAACAAGAATTGAAAAGTTTACTTAAAGTTTCGAAAAAGTAATCGGGGCTTTATTATTTATCAATAAAATCGCGAACGATTTAACCTCCGCCAAATTTGTAAGTTCTATGTTTGCCCTGTCAAGGATTTTATCATTCAGACCATTAATAAGTGTAGAAACAGATGTGTTCATAGGTGAAGCATTATTTAGTGTAATGGTGTGCGACAATCCAAATACATCTGCTATTGAATTCGACATGAAGATCAGTAACTGACATTTTCTTTCCTTTAATAGCTTTAGTTATTTTCCAATATTTTTGAGAGCCTGTAGGTAAATTTGAAATAAACTTTGAACGTGATTCATTTCGGTCCTTATTAAAGTGGAAGTAAATTAATTTATTTAAAAGCTTCAAAATGCTAGATCTTTGATATTTACGTCTATATTTATTTCTCTGACTTATTAGCATTTTACTAATATTAGAGATTTATCTTTGCCATGAAAGTCTGTTACCAACTGCGATTTTCGAGAAAGCTTCTTTAACTATAAATATTAATTTATCAAAATAAAAATCTAGATTGCCTGAATAATTAAGAGATTGGTCCATGTTCTGATACTTAATTTTATTTTTTTGATTGTACAAAGGAACTGAGTATGTCATATTTCGAACTTGCCCAGAAATAATAAAAGATTACTCTTACATGATCCGACAGCAAAATATAAAGATGTGTCTCAAGGTCTGAAAAATGAAAACTTGAGTTTGATAAAAGAATGTCCAACGTAGATGGCTGGACTGGAATGTTGTTTTGTCCAAATCGAGTATATTGGTTTGGATAATATATATAGTAGTTGGATTGGAGGCAGTGGCTGGAGAGTTCATTTCCAGCAGAATTTAATGACGCACAATTCCAAAGTATATGTTGAGCATAAATTGAATAGTCTCGTAGTTTGAATTTGTTGTGCGGTTTCAAAAATATTTAATTTAAAAGGAGAATATCGATTTTCCTTTTATGCAAAACATATTCCAGCTGAGCGACTGGGCATTCCAATGCATAACATGAACATTGTGTATACAAGATGAATTATATGGTATGTTGAAGCATCATACCCAAAACACGCAAAGCATCGACTGCATCAAAAAATATTTCCATAAGTCTTACATTGAAAATGTCATCATTATACGAAGATTTTGAAATACAAATTTCCATAATTGCGGGAATTATTATTTTGGGGATCTTGCCTTGCCAATTGAGGAAAATTATTGTCATCTTTTAAAAAATATACATTGGTCCTTTTATTCGTCGCTCTTAATTTAGAAGTTACTCGATGCCGGATTTCCAAATAATCTTGACGACAGGGGCATTTCAGGTCATCAGCGGATTAGAAAATGCATTCCATCCTACTAGTGTCTAATAAATCTTTTTCTGTATTCTATAAAAATTATTACTCAAGCCTAACTAAAATTTAAAGACTGTATAACTCATAATAAAAAGTTCAAAATATTCATTATTTACATTCTCTATAATTTTCTAATTATGCTTATTAAAAATTTTTTTCTTATCTCAGTTCGATAACAAGAAAAATTTTCAAAACAGGTCTTAATAAAAATTGATTTTTTCTGCCAAAAAAGTAACTTCATATATTTACTATTATGATTTCGTTAAAAAAAGAAAACGTGTAAGTGTAATTTTGTGAAGTTCTAAACGTTCACTCTACATCCAGCAGTGGTCAAAAAGGATCAATTTTGGATGAGAAATTGAACTTTTTGAGACTGTGAAGAAAATTAATTGTTGATTTTGGCACTTATGTGAATTAAATTATATACATAGCTCGATATGTTTTTCAAGGTTTTGCAAACAAAAGACTCAGTTATAGTATATTACTGAGAAAAGGTGACTTGATTTAGTTTTCTATCACAATACAACTGAACACATTTTTCTGCTCACACACAAAACTGAAATAATTTGCGGTATACACTATCCTTTTTCTTGTTCCCACATAGAACAAAATGTTGTGCGCACATGTATTTGAATAGTGTGGACCCAACTTGAACATGTTTTGTTTTTGCTCGAACACCGTTGTTCGCCCAATTGTTCGAGTAACCATATCGAAGTGACACTGCACGGTGGGGCAGAATCGTAGCTTCTGATCGGCTGGTTGGATTTTCATGAAATTTGGTATAGGCGTAGCAGTGAAGTGTACACTTCTCTGTTAAGTTTGGAAGGGGGCACAATTAACCCTTAGGGATTGAGCTGAGGGGGCTCAAAGTTAGGTATTATTTTCCCTTTTTTGTCCATCTTTACCGAGCCCAAAAGCACCATTATATAAATCTTGCACTTTTCTGAAAATTAACTTTTCAAAGATGACTTTAAGATAAAAAACAATCCCAATATCTCAAGTGGTCAAGTTACGTACACACCCTTCCGAAAATTACAAATTTCATATGAAAATTTCGACCTTAGACTATATTTTCTCAAATCACGAATCGAGAAGCTGAATGTTTTTGAGAATCCTCAATATGATGTTTTTGTAACAGCTAGAACATCTTAACAATTTTCAATGAGGAGGTTCTGCATCGAGGTCAAATCCGTTGGACAAAGAGAAGCAGGTGTAGCAAGTAGCATGCGCAAACGAATAAAACAGCTTATGTGTTCAACGTTTATAACAAGTCAGTATTACTTTTACATAAAAAAGCAATGTGGAAAAGAATATAAGAAAACATAACTCTTGTTTAACGATAATGGACATGAATAAACATGATGAGTATGCTTTAACTATACAGTTACATATTAATAATGTATTAATAATAAAAAATGCTTGTTGGATATAGGGAAACTTGCTAATCAGGGAAGTATACCGCACGTTGGCTAAACAGGTTTCGCAGGACACTTGAAAATGTGGTGGACTTTAACACATGCTGGGCATAAGTTGAGGACGGCACGGTCTATGCGAGACCAGTAGGCATTGAGCCTCTTGTTCCATCCAGACCTCAGTTGAGCCAGAACTACTCTTGGGAAATTTTTATCAAGACAAACGTCAAATTTAGAGATATTTTTTTATCTTTGTCAATTATAGGGGAAAACCTTTATTGTAATAAACCATGTAAAAAATACCAACAACAATCAAGATAGCGTCTTTTAGCAAGCATTATTAGGACATAGTTTTCAGAGCTCGAGTGCTGACAATAACACTAACAAATTCAGTCTACGTTAGACAAATCTTTATCATGATCATTTTTTGACGTTTGTCTTGATAAAAATTTGTCTAATGTAGACTCATCGTAAGGTTTTTTTACGACAATTTACTGTGTTGTAAACTTTTATATTAAAAAGACACGAAAATTAATGGCCCTATTATGTATGTCGAATTTTGTCGTTTTCCGTATGAAAAACTATTGAGTGTTAATTTTTATATTCTCTATATCACTATACAACTGTTTAGGTTTNNNCGATAGTAGTCGATTGAAGTGTCAATTCAGTCACTTATTATTTTATTACCGTTTTAATTGTGCAAAGCAATTAAAACGTGTAATTTTAATGATTTGTAAAAAATATGCTACATTGTTTATTAATAAAATCAATTTCTAATATTTTATATAGATGTTCTTCTTTTTATGTCCCAAAAGACACTGTTTAGGAGCCAAATTTCAATTGTAATCGTACATTGCTTTTAGAATAACAAGAAGTTCTGGTCATGTTCGACCATTAAATGTGTAAACCAGAGTGATTTTAAAGAATTTTACATAAAAGTAATGAGCTAATAAAAACGGACCTCCAGTAGGTATATGGGAAGTAGGTCAGTTTTTGAGGGATCCTAATAAAATTGAGTACTGTTTTTCCTATATATATGTATGTCCAATATTATCTTCATCCTACTTATCATTTTTGCGAATACATCAATACCATAAATTTGCCGGTCAAGAAATATTGACGGCTCGCAGTTTTGGCGAGGAATCAATAGTAAACATTCATTAGGACAAATCTTGAAGGGTATTCCGCAAAATTAATTGGTTCCGCTAATGAGTTCGTACCCCAAATGGATTTTCTTCATAATGTTCGGAAATTATTCAAAAAAATATTGAAACATTAACAATTTCTTCAACAGAATTAATTTTAATTTTATTTATTTTTGAATTGTCACATTTTTTTTAATCAGGATTTACATATTCAAAAAAAGTAAAATTTTTCAAAAATATTCTTCTAAAAATGTTACCAATTTATATTGTTTTTTATGTTGGCAGTATTTCATTTAGATCATAGATCTAAACCACGTAAGTCAAACGAAAAAATTATATCGATTTGTAGAATAGCACGTGTGACTGCTTTCCGTCTACAGACGGAACGTAAAATCGAGATAGAGAATATGGGCGATAATCAATAATAAAATATTATAGTCTTAACATAGTTGCCATAATTATAAAACAAGCATATGATGATCACCAGTTGTAGTCTTGATCAGTCTGTAATATAATTAATTATAAAGAATAAAGTTAAAATATTTTATATATTTATGAATACTTACGATTATAATCCGTTAATTTTTGTGTAATTTCGGCGAAATGCATTGAAATTACGATGTACTGTGAATGATTGGAAAAGTAATTTTTGCAACTGTGTCAACTTAATTCATAATGGGAATGGTACACAAAACAACTGATAGCTTTTTTAATTAGGTTTAGAAAGGGCGTCGTATTCACGCCTACAACCAGAGGCCAAACGAAACAAGATATTATGACGATTGTAAAAGAAAATATAAGTGAGAATATTCCCATTACAAACCTATTAGATTAACCAGTCCTTATGCCATTAACTCACCTAGTTCATGTAGTGTGTGGCTTCCAAACCACTTCAGCCTATTACGCTGAAGCCCTACACAGTGACAGAGTATATGCTCCACTGTCTCTAGCTCCTCAACACCATCGCACGCTCTACAAAAATCAATGTCCCACTTACTCTTCATATTCCCTATTGAGAAATGACCCGTAACCATACCTACTATGACTCTAAGACTACCACGACTCATACCTAGAAGATGCTTGGAATCTGCCAGTTTTAAGCTAGGCCATAATGCTCTAGAAACTCTGCAGTCCGACCTGTCACTCCAGGCTCGATTCGTGTTGTATAGAATCAACTCCCTTATGGCCCTAAAGAACTACCCAATTGTAATCTTAACAGATGGCTCTTGAAAGACCTATCTAGCTCTGAGCCACTACGAGCTAGCTCATCGGCTATTTCGTTGCCAAGAATGTCACCAGAATGTCAATGCGGGAGTCGCCCCGAAGTCAATCGTGGTCCCCACATAATCGAATTGGTCTTCATCCAGTATGCTGATGTGCCCCGCTCTAGAGGTACCTAATAGACCCAGTTCATTCAGTCTAAATAGGTCGCGGACAGCCGTACCCCTCACAAATTCCTCAATTGGAAAAAGGTGGAGGATAATGTCCAGCGCCGCCTGAGATGTCAATAAAAGTACACTTCTGAACTTTAGAGAGAAGGTTCCTATACGTTCCTTTACCCAACACCTTCCACCAGACTGTACAACCATATGTAAGAATCGGTATTACAACCGAAGTGTAAGTCCAGTACACAACCTGCGGCCTAAGGCCCCAATTCTTACCTATAGATTTCCTGCAAGTATAATAGGCATTGAGTCCCTTCTTGACCCTCTCCTGGGTGTTTCTCCTCCAAGACAGGTATTTGGCCTCACTTGACAATGCAAACTTAATCCCATTCAATACTCGCAAGCTAAAATGCTCGACCTTGTATTTCCTAGTAAAGAAAACTAGTTACGTTTTCTCCGGGTTTACCCCTAATCCCTTACTGTTGGCCCAACGGGACAGATCACGTAAACCTGTCTGCATGAGCTCACTGATCGTAGATAAGAACTTACCGGAAACCAGTAAAACAACGTCATCAGCGTAGGCCACAACCTTCCGTCATGCTAATGGACGGAAGATTGTGGCCTACGCCGATGACGTTGTTTTACTGGTCTTAAAATGACGTTCACAGCCGAGAGCCACTTTAACCCTTGCGGTGTGCCCCTAGTCACGAGTTTCGTCATACAAGTGCCTCATATGCTTGAGTTGATGACTCTGCTGCTAAGCGTCAGAGTTGTCCACAAGGAGTCTGCTTATAGTCAGAGAAACAAGTGATTCCTCAATAGATTCTATCGTCATATTATTGAAGGCCCCCTCTATATCGAGAAAAGCTGCCATGGTATATTCCCTCTGCAGTAGACTCCGCTCTATGTAACTCACAACGTCATGCAGAGCACTGTCTTCAAAAGAAAAGACGATAGGCTGATCGGTCTGTAATCCTTGGGCTTCGAGTGAGTCGTCTTACCCGCTTTGGGTATGAAAATTACCTTTACCACTCTACACCCTCTGGGAATGTACCTCATTCTAAGACATTCCCTGAAAACCTCCGTCAAGAGAGAGATGGCCCTTTCATCGACCTTCAGTTGCATGGCCGGAAATATTGCATCTGGGCCCGGAGATTTGTATTGCTCGAGTGAATTAATCGCCCATGTTACCTTGTCTCTAGTGATCATCTCCCTTATCACATCGATGTCTCCAGCATCTGATTTGGGTTGTAGGTTATCACTGATGCTACCTGTCTCTCCATCAGAATCTAAATCCTTACAGCCTGGAAAATGAGTTTCCATAAGCTCTGAGCTAGACTCCAAAAGTTATCCGCACGTTGTATATATCCAGCTGCCACTGGGTCTTTGGATAATACTCGTCTGAACCTAGACAACTCGTTAACACCGATTCACATAAATTTACCCATGAAGTCCGTTTCGCACTTCTAATGTCCTTCTTATACTTAGAGAAACTATCCCTATAGCTATTCCAATCCTCATCGCTCCTCGTTAGTTTGGCCCTATTGAACAGCTTCCTAACTGTAGACCGTTGGTTCCATTTCGGCTGTTTCCTTTTTGTCAGGATAAATCACTGGACAATTGAGCACAAAACTATTCCTAATAATATTAGTGAAATTATTAGTCACAAAGTTGAGACTAAAAGATATCATGCTATGGACGGAGAAAGAATAATCCGAAACTACTCTCCAATCCCTAATATAACCTCCCCCACGGTTTCCCTATCCTTCGTTCTGAACGTAGGAGTACTACCCCTATTACAGATGTGTAGATAATAACAAGTTGTAAAATCGAATACTAGCTCACCCCTTTTGTTGCCGTCTCTGCTTCCCCATTGATAGTGGTGAGCATTCGCATCACATCCCAAGACCATGTACGCGATTCTCCTCCTAGCATGATCCGCCAGATGCTGCAGAGCGAAACCTGGTGGATCGGGTGCCTCGTACGGCATGTACACAGCCGCTAATATAAGCCCGCTATCTTCCGCGGCTTCCTGTTGGACGACTGTAAGGTCCCTACTGCTAAAGGAATGAAGAAAATTAATATGCAAATAATTCCTAGCCAATATTTTTTCCGTTGTGGGTGGTATGAGACCTTAAGAGCACATACCCTGGTGTTGTTGATCCAGGGTTCCTGTGTGAGGGCCACGTTGGAGTCTTGTCAGTTCGGTTGAGGCTGCCTAACAGTGGCAAGTTAATTTGCACCACTGACAGCCTCTTTGGGTTTGTCAGATTTATTGTACCTATACCTGACTACCCCAAATCCGAAGTTGACAACTCCCTCAGTGACTTCAGCTTCTTCAGAGACCCCCGATCCACTGCGAATCTGAAGTCTCTGCCTTGGTTCTCCTTACAAGTCATGGTGTTCACCAACTTCCATTGACCTGTATGAAGACCCTTATTCTGATTCTCCAATACTGTCAGAATGGTTCCAACCTCTAAAACGGGGGTTGCTGTCACTTCGCTTCAGTATAGAGAGTGTCGCACCCAAAGTTTATGGTCTTGACGCCCTACATCCAGTCTGCGCGTTTGGAGGATACCTCAATGAGCTTGTGTTCAATTTGTCGCCATTGCTCAACGCTGATCCTTTTGGATACACCCTGTCAATGACAGCAGCTTGAATACAGTTTCCTTCGCTCTTTTCGATGTAGAGGGTTGTTCACTAACTGATACAGCTCTTTATTGACCTCCTTATGGAGGCCCTTACCAGAGCTGTTTGGCGTGTGAACAGCCTTCCCTCGAGATACCCAGAATCTCATCCGTCTCTGATATCTGGCCCAACAATTGACTTTCCTGAATAAGAATGTCTCGTTGGACCCCTATCATCACCTCCTCATCGTCCGTATTCATGTCAGTTGCAGTCCTGTCGCGACTGTCCGTCATCATGTGTCCGGTTTGAAAAATGTTTAAACTTGTTTATCTTGTCCCACGAGTATACCAGTAAAGGGAAGGATCATCTCGCGCAGTGACGGCGTGCGCGGACTAGGCTAGAATTACAACCAACCCGTGTCATGGGCGTTGGAGGGGAGCTTTTAGTTTGTTTAGGCACCAACTAACTAACCATTTGGTCCTCAGCACTGCAGCCTACCACCTTGACCTTAAATTGCTCTACATTTATTTGGTCCGCGAGAAGCTGTAAAAAGCCCTAGGATTGGAGATAATACCCATGATATATACACTCATGCGATTGTATTTTTTCATAAAAAAAAATAATTTCCTTTTATATTTGGAAAAAAGTATCTACTACAATAATTATTTATTTTTATTACCTATATTAATTATTTTATATCTCAAAATTTTAATATGGTAACACTGATTTATGTTTATGAAAAGCGAAAACACAAAGTAGAACAGAGTCGTCATATCGAGGCTTCAAATTTTGCTAAAATCAGTTGGTTAGAATATGACGGGAAAAAGAGATAGAAATATTGTATGAATACAAAATTTACGTATGTTAAAGTGATACGCTATGTGAGTTGGAATATCCAAACGAAGCATGAAACCAAAACAAAACAAAAATCACATTATACATAACAAAAACATTTAAAAAGCTAATTT
>MINK01188036.1:4584-15995 GCA_001735545.1 Phormia regina
TAATTTATAATTAAAAAACTATTATTTATTTATTTATTTATTTATTTATTTATTTATTTTTTTTTGTAATTATGAATTGGTTTTGACTCAAGGGCTTTAAAGGCTAATGTCCTTTAAAATAACGTCTCTAGTTTTCAAAGAATATTCCCAGAAAATTTTCGTCTAAATCGTTAGAAAAGTGCTTTAACTAAGAAATAAATTAGATAATGATTTAAAATTTGAACTTTGACCTAGGGTCGTTATCAGCTGAACTATAAGGTTGATTGAAATAATTTTACGTAATTTAGTCAAAGTTTAACTACAACTTTCAAGAAATAAAATCTAAATTTAATTAGTTTAAATTCGTGATCAGCAACAGACTATCAAACCTGATCACCTCTAATAAAAATGTTTAAAAAATAATTTCATTTCAATTGAAAATTAAATTTTTAAATGAAAATTTTAAATAATTGTTTTAATGAAATATTATATGATCACAGATTTTCTTCAGTTTCGTTCTATATATTTCAAAAATTAAAAGACTGTTGTTGAGCTTGAGGTCAAAATACGAAAAAAGGTCAAAGTAATAATCATATTAAGTATTTCAAATAATTTTAAACTTAAAAAAAAAAAAATCGAATTTTAATTTTAAAAAAGTGTGAGATCAGAGATTTTTTGAAATTTTTACTCGAACTTTTATTTAATGATTACACAGGTCAACAGCAAAAAAGGCTTCAAAAACCACTATATAATTTTGATGTATTGGGGGTTTCAATAGTACAAATATGGTCAAAATTTAAAATTGTGGAGTTTTTTTAAGTAAAATTATAAATTTTTTTACACATTTTTTCACATAATTAATGATAAATCAAAAAATTAAAATATATACAACCTTTAATCCCTTTATACATTGCGTTTCAATGGGCTCAATAGTTTCGGAGTTATAATAAAAAAAATTGGAACAAAATATATATTTTTGGCGTGAAAATATTAAGGTTTTTTGTTTTAAAAAAATCATTAAAAATCAAAAACGGCAAATGCTACTCAGATTTATTACTTTATCGTAAAGCCACATGTGATAGCAACAAAATGAGGTATCGATCATAAAAATCTATTGAATCTTTTCGAATTTATTCGCAATTAATTGAATTCGCTCATTTTCACAAAATTTAATTTTTTTGTAGATTTCTACACTTTTGTTGTCATAACTCAAAAACAATTTGTCCGATTTTGTTAAAATAAATTTGCCAAGATTTTGCCTTACAATATCTTTAAATGATGCGATAAATAGTTTCAAAGTTATGAATAAAATTGTTAGGCAAAAAATATAAAGTAATTAAAAAAATTTAAAAGAAACAAGCGAGAATGTTTTTTCGGTTTGGCCGAATCTATATGCCCACCATCAATTTTTCCAAAATTTACGTTATATCGGAGGTGGGCGGTAAGATAGGTGACAACGATCATTTTTTGTTTCCGAGTTTACATTGATCCTTGAACTATTTGGAAAAAAATTTCGTTAACCTATCACCTTATATGGGAGGTGGGCGTTAGAGATTGAGAACCACGCCCATTTGTGGTATCCAAGTTGTTTTGAGTGATAATATATTTTTGCACTTTTATATTGAATTAATCATAAGTTATGTTCGATTTTTGTGTCTAAAAATTGATTTTAATTAAAAAATAATTACTGATCACAGATTTTTTATTAAAAAATGCTGTATCGTGTAAAACTCAAATGGAAATTAAAAATTTCAGTGATTTTCTTTACTTTTATTTAACGAATTACAAGCCTTTATAGATTTTGTTTTATATAAAAATCAAAGTTTATGTTATGGGTTTATAATTATATTAAAAGATCTTGTTACAATATCATATTAACTTTAATTTTTATTGTTGTTGTTTTCTTTTGTAATTTAATTTAAATCTTTAGTTTAATATGTTGAGGATTTTTTTTAATATAATTAAACCTTTCTTTTTTAAACCCGTTTTCTTATAAACATTTCTAGGCGTGAATTATAAAAATTTATTAAAATCGTTTAAATTTAGTTTAAATGTTCTCTTGTTTCTAATAATGAGCTGCAGCAGGCTGCTCTTTTAAATGTGGAGCATAAGTGAGGAGTTGTTGATATACATAGGGAAACTTACCATACATACAAATGATGTTTTCAAACATGTGTTGAAGTGGCAAAAACAGCTGTTTTATGTTTGACATAAAGATTTGTTAAGCGGGGAAGAAAAGGAATAATAAATAAAAATAACTCCCCCTTAGAAATTTTAATTAAACAAATTTTTAAGTTTGTAAAAGAATTTTTGAAATATTTATAAAAAGTTACAAAATTTTCAAAACCCTTTTTGTTGAACTTTTCATATATCATAGTGATTTTATTTTATTATAATATATATCATAACATATTTCCCACGCTTGGTTTGTTAAACATAATAATTACTTTTATTTTTCTTCTATTTCCCCCTATACTTTCAAGTTAATTTTTTTTTGTTTCAGTGCTCAATCGGAAACTGTACATAGTTTGTGTGTGTGTGTGTGTGTGTAATTTCAAAAAAAGAACTCTTCTCTGCGTTTTATATCGTTATCATTTTCATTGTTTTAAGTGAGGAAATGTTTGTTTTATTGCGCTATTTTTTTTTATTTTATATCACTAGAATTCTGTTCTTTTTTTTTAGTAATTACTTTAGTAATGACCAGTAAAGCAGTTAGAAAGAGTTTCATTGTTTTATTATTACTTTTACATGTGTTAATTATATGAAAACTTCCGATTTATAGTTTTCATTGTTTAGAGGAAAAGCCCCTTTTGAAAAGCAAAATAATAATAATTGTATTTTCTAGCACGTTATAGGAAATGGAAGTGTTATTAAATCAAAAAAAGGGTGTTAGTTTATAGGTTTTTTAATAACAAATCTGTAAAACAACAAAAACAAATATAACGTATTTTTTTGTCGTAATAAATCTAGTAATTAGTCATTAAGATCATTCATCAAAATTTATTTTTTATATGAAAATTTCAAAATAGAAAGAGTGAAAATAAACAATATTTAAGATCATCTTAATTTGTCATTAAAATACGATTCGATTTTTTCATTAATATCTCCATAACTGTTGATCATATTGAAAAGTAATGTAAGAAGGAATTGAAAATAATTTTAATTAGAATATTTTGATATTTTTTGGAATGAAATCATTCAAATCGTTTATGAAATATTGTTCAATATATGATGCAAAAAACATGATCATTCGAATTTTATTTATTTATTTATTAAAATATTTATATAGATAATAAATTATGAATAGAAATAATAGAGGTATAAGGTACTAATAACTGAGGCTATCGACCTATATTCGAATTTTATATAAATGATAGTTATATAGAAAAGTTAAGGCAAATATAAAAAATAGAGGTCATTAAAATTATTAAATAAAAATAAATTTTTATTATGAAAAATCTAAAATTGCTTTTTCCTTAAGGAGAGTAGATGATCAATTTAAGATGAGAAAGAACGTTTTCAATGAAGATCTGTGATCACAAATATCTTATACATTTTTTTCGTATATAAAATTGCTTATTTCTTCTTAAAGAGAAGAAATTATCAATTTTAACAAAAATATGTGATCATTAAAATTTTGCACTAATATTAGATCTTTTTTGTTGTGAAATATTTAAATTGTTTAATTTAATTCTTTAAATAACATTGATAGATTGTTTTGAAGAAAATCTATAATCACACAGATTTTTATACATTTTTTATTAGAAGATCACTAAATTTTTTTAATAACAAAAAAAAAAAAAAAAAAAAAAAAAAAATATGTAAAATTTTTCAAAAATTTTTTTTTTAAATAAAATTCCATTTTTGTAATAAAAAATTTGAATTATCGTATTTTTATTTAAATAGAGAAAATGGAGCAATTTTAACGAAAATCACCAAATTTAAAAATTTTTTTTGTCATGAAAATTTTAAACAATTTAAATTTTTTAAATAAAATTGATATATAATTTTGAAGAAAATCTATGATCACTCAGATTTTTAAAAAGTATTCATCATAAGGTCACTAAAATTGTTCATTAGAATTAAAAATCTAAATTTTTTTTTTTTCAAAATTTACAAGAAAAAACAAAAATTGCTTTGATTTTTAATAAAAAGAATTGTATGATCAATGATCACTCAAAATTTTATTTTTATATAAAAAATCAAAAACAGTTTATGATTTATTAAATAGAAATATTGTTAATATTATATTTTTATATAAAAAAACATGATCACCCGAATTTTATATAAAACTTCGTTAAATAGAAAAGTTAAAGCAAAAATAAAAAATAGCGATCATTAAAATGTTTAAATAAAATTCCAAATTGCTTATTTTTATTTAAATAGATAAAATAGAGCAATTTTAACAAAAATCTATGATCACCAAATGTTTTTAATTCTTTTTTTTGTTAGCAAAATTTAAATGGTTTAAAATTTTTTAAATAAAATTGATAGATCATTTTAGGAAAATCTATGATCATTCATATTGTTAAATAATTTTCATCAAAAGATCATTAAAATTGTTCATTAGAATTAAATTTTCACTTTAAAAATCGAAATTTGTTTTTATTAAAATTCGAATTTTTACAAAAAAAAAATTGCTTATAATTTTTAATAAAAAGAAATATCACTCAAAATTTTCATCAAAATTTTATTTTTATATAAAAAATCAAAAACTGTTTATGATTCGTTATATAGAGAACGTTTTCAATAGAGGTCTGGGATCACAAAAATGCTCTTTAAAATAAAATTTGTATATAATAAAATAAAACGAGAGAAGAAGGTATAGTCGGTCAAGACCGACCATATGATACCCTACACCACTGCCTATTTGTACCAAATTTCGGAAAGGTGCCAATTATGGACCTATACTTTTATTAAGTGGAAAATAAAAACGTAATATTCCAGAATATTACGTCGATACTAAGATTCACATGTATTTATGCACTTTTTAGTGATTCCCCNNGAAAATTTTTTTCTCTGCGTTACAATATTTGCACAAACACATAATACCCCAACCACCTTTGGTGGTGTAGGGTATAATAATAATAGAGTGATTATGTTTAAAAAACATGATTTTATATACAACTTCGTTAAATAGATATTTAAAGCAAAAAAAAAAAAAAATAAATAAAATAAATAAATAAATAAATAAATAAATAAATAAATAAATAAATAAATAAATAAAAATAAAAAAAATAGTGATCATAAAAATGTTTAAATAAAATTGGATTCTTGTAATGAAAAAATTTGTACAAAAATTTATGATCACTAAAATTGTTCATTAAAATTCGATATATTTCTTTTTTTAGTCATACAAAATATATATTGTAAAAATTTTGTAAAATTTTTTAAACAAAATTGGTAGATCATTGAAAAAATTCTATGCTCACTCAGATTTTTATAAATTTTTCATCATAAGATCACTAAAACTTAATTTGCAACTTTAAAAAACAAAAATTGCTCTTATTTTTTAATAAAAAAAAGGTACGTGATCACCGATCACTCAAAATTTCATCAAAATTTGGCTTTTATATAAAATATTTAAGAGAGAGAGAGAGAGAGAGAGAACATTTTTAATGAAGATCACAAAAATGTTTCTTAAAAATTTGATTTTTTTTTTGATTTTTTTTTTTTAATATCATAATCATTCGAATTTTATAAAAAACTTAGTTAAATAGAAAAGTTCATTAAAAGAAAAGATCACTTAAATTGTTCATTAAAATTTGAAATATTTTTTTGCCAGTAAAATTTAAAATTGTTCAAAATTTTTTGAAATAAAATTGATAGATCATTACAAAAATTTATGATCAATTAGATTTTTATAAATTTTTTATCACAAGATCACTAAAATTTTGCATTAGAACTTAATTTTCTTTTGAAAAAACAAAGTTTTTTAAATATATTTTAATAAAAAAAAGTATGTGATCATCGATCACTCTAAATTTTATTTTTATATAAAATATTTAAAACTGTTTATAATTCGTTAAATAGAAGAGGGAGAGAGAATACGTTTTAATGAAGATGTGTGATCACAAAAAATATTTTTTGAAAGTTAACTATTTGTTTTTTTTTAATAATGATCATACGAATTTTATATAAAAGTTCGTTATAAAAAAATTCGATTTTTGTTATGAAAAATCTGAAATTATTTATTTTTCCTTAAATAGAGGAAATAGAAAAAATTTAACAAAAATTTATGATCATTAAAATTTTTCATACATTTTTTTTTTATTTTTAATTAATAATTTGGAACCTTTTTTTGAAATTCAACTCTTTATACAGAAAACAGGAAAGAAGCAGAAAAACCTAAACGATTTTAGTGAAAATTATATGAAAATTTTGACTTTAGTTCTTAGTTTCTAAAATTAAAAAAAATGAATCTGCAAACAAAGTACAGTTTCGGAATCTATAATGTCTTGTTAAGAGTTTACAGTCATAATTTCTAGAGCATTGGAAAAATATGGTCTATAGGGGTTAATGTGTAAAAAATGAAATTTTTACGATTTTCTCCGTTTTTTTCTTTTAGAAAATTGAAATTAATATTCATAATTATTTTTCATAAAATATCATTATGATATCTTAACTAATAAAGATTTTGTTATAGATAAAATATTTATAGTTTATTCAAAAATTAATATTTTACAAAAATGTTAAATGATAAACTCGATTTTATTCAAATGCCATTACTACTCAATATCTTCTATAGAACCGAAACTACACTACTTTAAAGCTTTATATATCTGCTAAGACCACAAACGTATGGGAAATTTTATATAAATTCCCATCAGCAGTGATTTCTTACAATAAGTTTTTTTTTAATATTTAGTTTTACTATGATCTCTGTAGGGATCTCTGCAAGTCTGCTAATACAGTAGTAGCTCATTAAATACTAGTGTGTATAATAAAATTGTTCCGTTTTTTTTATATATATAAGGACTTTTTGGTTTTTGTTATAATCAAAATGACTCTATTATTTGAAATTTGTTAAATAAAATAAATCATTTCGATTTAATGCTTAATGTCAAATTAACCAAATTGTTTAAACAGATCAGTTTTGTTTGAAAATCTCTTTCAAATCTTATAATTGTGTTAAAGAACTATAAAAACCTTTGGCCATTTATACACATTTATTGTTAAAAGATTCTTTTATCCTTTTTTGTTTTCAATAGTTGGTAAAATTTTATTACCTCACAGAGAGATTTAAACCTGATGTTTGATCTTAACAAGTGTTTAGGGGATATTTTTCATTTAATTTATCAAATTGATATGATAACGGAAATCACGTTTCTTTGTTACGAATGAGGTTTGATCCTTTTCCCTTTACAAAGGTGTGAGATGAAAGAAAATTAATCAAATTTAAAAGAACGAAAATGATGAGAAAATTTTGAAAAAATTCACACGTTTTATTAGATTAATAAAAAAAATTTTAAAAGTTATAAAAAAATTAAAAAAAAAATAGTTTTAAATTCGTTTAAGGATTTTTTTGTAAAAAAGTAACTCTTTTCAAATTAAATTTTATTTTGTTCTAATCCTTAACTAATAACTTGTAAAATGAAAAATAAATATTGTTTATTTTTGTTAATCCTTTAAGCCGATTTTTCAAAGATTTACGTATGTACATTAGGGTGGCCCCGTTTGTACGGAGAAAAATTAAGATACCAATGTTCTCAACTCCAATGGAAATTTACTTCATTCTAAGGATATCGTTTCTCAAAATTTTCGTCCTGGCATTATCCTTTCTTGAACTAAAATAAAATGGAAAAAGGTCCTTTTTTAGGTTTGTGGCATTTATTTCATATTTCTCTCATGGAAACAATATGAAGTAAATGCCAAAAACCTGAAACCTTTTTTATTTTATTTTAGCTCACGACAGGATAACACCAGGACGAAAATTTTAAGAAACGCTATCCTTAGAATGAAGTAAATTTTCATTTGTGTTGGAAACATCAATACTTTTCATTTCGAGGCCACCCTAATGTATATGTAAGTGTATATTATGACAAGGATTATTAAGACTAAGTCCTCTGCCTCATCAATGTCTTGTTATTTATATTTTGCCAAATTTCTTTTTTGTTTTCTTATTCATTTATTAACACAAACACTTGTCAACACTTTGTTTTTATGTTTCATTTATTTTAAGCTAATTATCCTTTATATCCTTGATAGCTCTAAGTGTGTGGTATTTTGCGGTTTTAAACACATGTTGTTTTGTAATACTTTTTGTCTCTTGTTAAGAAAGATTTAAGGAAGTCCTTCTCTTATTGCAGGTAGTCGTATTGAAGTGTTGTTTTTGCCACAAAACGCGTGCTATTTTTTTTTTCCTTTTTTCGTCCTTAGAAATCATTCAACATCAGCAGCACCAGTTAGCTCTTGAATTACTTGAGAGTATTAAGTGTGTTTTTTGTTGCTTGTTTGTTTATTTTTTTATTTTTGTAAAGATTGCATTTTTGGGCTTCTGTTTTTCTCTGTTTATTTATCCTGAACATGACACCTTCAAATAGTTAGTTAGACACTCCTTTATAACTGTGTGCGTTTTTTTCTCACTCAATTAAATGTTGAAATTTTGTAGTGCAGATGCTGCAGGTACCTAAAATAGTTAGTTGTCTTTACTAAGTTATTTAGTAAATTGTTCATAAAGTGTTTTAGTCACGTAATTGTTTGGAATTTGGAACAATTTCTTAGAAGGATTTTAATTAAGATTAAAAAAAATAAAAATAAAAGAAATTTCATTGAAATTTAAAAGAGAACATTTTGTTAACAACTTAGAAAAGAAAATAACTAAATAAGTAAATATTTTCTTTATATAACTCTATATTCAAATTGTTATCTTTTATCTAATTTAAATCAATACTAGTTTGTTCTTAAGTCTTAATTTAAAAGGTAATTACTTTAGTAATCTTAAGACTTTATAAAATTCCTTAATTTGTTTTGGATTCTCTAATATTTATTTATAAAATTTTTAATTTTTTTTAAATATTTATTTTAAACAAAAGTCTGTTTATAGTTTCCATCAATCTTAAATAAGTACATACATGATCAATTGTTCAAATCTTCTGTCTAACAAACTTCCTTTCCCACACTACACTAACTCTTCTAACAATCTAAATAATAAAAAAAAAAAACGCTTGTAGTTAAAAAAAAAAGAAATCCTTTTTAGCCTCATCTGTCAATCAATCATTTTTTTTCTCAAAAAGACGCCTAAATATTTTTAATTTTAAACCAAAAAAAATTGAAATTAAAAAATAAAAAAAAACTAAAACACTTAATTCCTTTTGTAGACATTGTGTAAATAAACATGACTTTAAATATTACAATAGCAACAAGAATCCTTGCTAACCTTTACAACAAATATAGTTACTAAGTAATACAAGAAGCCTGCACCAACACTTTTTATTTGATTTAGAAAAAAAAAAATTTGCTCTCATAGACACGTAGAATTTATAAAGTGTAAAAAAGATTCTTTAAAAAAGAAAACAACAACAATATACAAATAAAATCCTTCTAGGAAAACACGTGTAATTTTTTAAAAATGATTTTAAGGTTTGTCTGTGTTTATTTAAGAAATTAGATGACTACTGGTATTCCACATTTTATAGACGATTTTCCTGTGGAGTTGCGATATTTTTTATTTTATATTTGAAATAAAACAATAACAATTTTTAATCTTAAACAAACTGATCCTTAAACTAACACAAATATTAGGACATTTAATTCGTACTGTTATTGTGTTTGTTAATGATAATGTCGTTTAGTAAAATTACGAGTAAGAAAGTGAGAGAGAGTGAGAGAGAAAGTTAGAATGAGATTTATAATCTCCAAAAGAAGCGTAAGCAGTAAGTAGTATTTGTTTAAGAATTATAATTTAATCTTTTATAACATTTTATATTTTCCCCCTTAGTTTCGATAATTGATCTATATATATAGATCTTTAACTAGACTTTATATACATTAATTTAGCTATATTCTTGGCTATTCATTTGATTAAATTTTAAACTTAAATTGTAACTGTTAATATAGTATAAATGTAGTACTGATTCAAGATTAATATAGACCAATTTTAACTTTTAATACAAGGTCTTTATATAGTCCAATTTTAGTCCTATTATGTTAAAAAATCAAAAGAAAAAATGGACAATAAGTGAAAAACAACAACTTTTAGTTGTTCTCACCGAATTTCATTTAAAAAATAGTTGTAGCTACTGTAATTAATGACATGTTATCTTGACCATTATTTTATTCGTGCCTTACAAATAAAGTGTTATAAGGAAACAAACTATACGTTTGCTGCAATCGATTAAATTCGGTTGCCATAACGAATCTGTTGTCTATGTGTATGTAAGCAAATTTTTAATACAAACATAGGTCTATGTAAGATCTAATTATAAGCACAAATCATTGTTATATATATTTAAATTGTAGGTTTATTTGCTCGACTTAATAGAGTTAAAGTGAAGCTTTGATTGGAGCTAAAATTAATGGTCAACTCAGGATTTAACTTTTACCTCTGAAGTAACTCTTTAATAAAATCAATTTTTAATGAAAACCTAGGGTTTTGTGATACCAAATTTTAACACAATTTGTGAACATTTGTTATGGTTCATTTTCATCTTTATAAAGTTAAATTTTACAATTGGAGATCAACGAGCGATGTAATTTTTATCTCAATAGTCTAGGAGCGGTTCAGTTTATGCTCAAATCGTAAGCATTATATAGAACATTTTTAGCTTTAGTATTAGATCTTTATAAACTCTAATTTTATCTTTAACTAAAATTTTACTTTATAAGCCTCAGTATAAAGTAAAATTTTAGCTGTAATATAGATAGTCGGAAATTACTGTCAAATATAAGTTTAAATTATAGATCTCAATAGACTCAAATTTTTGATTCAGTGGCAGGTCCTAATGGAGTAAAATATTTTCTATCGTATATATAATTTACTCTATTAGAACCTTCCACTGAAATCAAAATTTAATTCCATTGAAATCTACAATTGAAGCTAATATTTAACTCTAATTTCCGACTAAAAGACCAATTTGGTCTAAAAAAGTAAGATTTTATAGAGTAAAATTTTTTAATAATAATAATAATAATAATAGTAATAATAATAATAATAATAATAATAATAATAATAATAATAATAATAGGAGGTCACTATATATAAGCTTTAGTGGTATGTCTTTATAAAAAACCAATAGGTTGGATTTATTAGAGTTAAGTATTAGATATAGACTCTGATCTTAATAGAGACTCCAAAGGCAGGTCGTAATAGATTAAAACTTTGGCTTTAGTGGAAATTTCTCAAAAAGGGACAAATGTGCTCTCCTAAATGTGGTCATTATAAAGTCCATACTAATCTCCCACCTTAGAATCTCGAATTCTAATAATCGATT